>APFE030833223.1:9919-48560 GCA_000404065.3 Pinus taeda
CTTTCTTCACCTTTCCAATTAAGGTACAATTCTCCTCATCATCATGCTTAGAGGAGGATCCATCTCTGGTGTTCTGTCGAATCTCTTCTTGCACCAAGTCAAACCATAAACACTCCCACTCTGGTAGTTTCTCCCTCTCATTTACTAAGTCCTAGTAGTTGTGTCAGTGTTTGGGAAGGCCTAGAAGTGCTAGAATGGCCAAATCACCTTCAGCAACTGTAACGCCGACACTTCCAAGTTCATCCCGACATTGGGTGAACTTGGTTAAGTACTTTGGTATTGTGTCACCCTTCTCCATCTTGATTTTCCCGAGCTTGTCCTTCAGTGTCAGCTTCCTGTGGTCACTGTTGTTTTGAAACAGGCATGTGAAAGCCTTCTACATTACATATGGAGTCTCCTTACCAAGGAGATTCGAGACAATATGATCTTCAAGTCCTTCTAAGATAATTTTTCTCACCTTTATAACACATTTTCTCCAATTTGCTAGATTTTGAGCATGCTTAAGAATATATTTGTCTATGAATTCCTTAAGCCCGTTGTCTTCCAACATTGCCTTCATTCTGTCTTTCCAAGCAATATAGTTCAAACTACCCTCAAGGGCATATTCTGGTCTCAATCCGTAGAACGGAATCTTGTTGGCTCTGAAGTATGATACTGCAAATTCGATTTCACTTGCAAAAACAAACTCATATTCTCCTCTTCTAGAGTGATTTATGCTTCAATACCATGTAAAAATTCCTTGTAGATTCAAACTACTAATTGTAATTTACTAAAACAATAGACTTGAATCTACTCTACTCATCAGCGGAAGAAATTAAATGATCGTGAAATCGCGAAGCATGCAAGAAAAAGAATTTAATCAACACATTACACAATGATTTTTAGGGAAAGCCACAACTAAAAGCCCATGCTATCTGTATATTGCATTAGTCAAAAAACATGAGAAGATTATAATGCTTTGCTCAGGCCCAAGCAACTTTTGCACTATCTTTATCCATCTCATAGCTTTCTAGACAAGACCAAACCAATACTTAACCAATTTTCTACTTGCCCAAGTCCCTATGACCAGACCAATACTTAACCAATTTTCTGCTTGCCCAAGTCCCTATTTCCTTCTATTGTTTCCTTAGGAATTAGTCCTCTATTAATTAGGGAAATTCCTCAATTGGAATTACACAATCCTCATAGGTCTTCCTCTGATTGCATGCACCACCTGTACAATTTGGATGATTATACAACTGATACCACATTGTCCCTAAACTCCAATATCAATTGGGTAACTCTCAGATCAGACATGCATGAGTAATTTATGAGTTAATTATCAATTTATTGGTTTATCACTACAATGAACACCACACTACACTACAAACAACACCACACTACTAGACCTCCCACTAGGTCCTCCAACAGTTGGAACTAGTTTAACTCACTTTAATTCCGTTAAACTGAATTAATTAATTACAACTCAAAATAAACTCAACTAAGGCTCCTATAATGTAAGAGACACTCTACATGACTCAAGTTAGACCCTCAACTCAAATTAACTGAGCCAACTAAGTCAAATTAACTTAGTTAACTAATACAAGTTTTCATGAGATGTGAAATTACACTTTTATCCCCAATTTAATTCAATGACAAAAATAAATTAGGATTTTCTTGTTGCATTTTCAATAGATGCAAACCAAAAGTAGACTCCAAAATGCTTCAATTTTGTTTTCTTCATTGGCTATTCTTCTCCTTCTTGTGCTTGTATGAACTTCTTGGATATCCTCCCAAATGAGGTCGAATACCTTTTATATATAGGCTTCATGTGGAGGTCGAATAGCCCTTATGAGGCAAACTTGATCTTGGAGGGTCTTTATGACTCAATTTGACTTACATAAATTTTTTTACATGATACAAGGTGGCCAATGGTGACTTTCATATATGACAATGACTCAATTGACTTCTTGACTCTATGGCAAACGCTAGAAGCACTCAATGGGTGCTTGACCTACAAATAAAATTGATCTTTAACATGAAACACATGCTACAATAATAATAATAATTTTCCTTTCTTTTTACAATATACAAGAATGAAAAGTACATTTCATATTTATGAAGATCGAACCTAGTTACATATTTCAACACAATTTTTGGTCCAAATTTTTCCAATTTTTACTATTTCCCAATCCGAGAGATCTACTAGTTCATTGGCCCATTTGAATTTAATAACATTGATATCACAACATGGTAAATAAGTAATAATCCAATTCAATGTATAAATGTTATATATTGTAAATCATGAAAAAGACAATAAAATATGATTATTCTTCCTCTTTCCCATAGCAATGTCACAAGGCTTTGATACATCTTGGTTTACATGATAATACAAAGAAAAATTATAGTCTTCGTACTGAATATTCATATTTATTTTTCTATTTTGATACATTTTCCCAATATTAATAAAACATAATTTTACAAAATTCATTAACACAATTATCCAATTTTAATTAACACTTTTCCTTGTTAAGATTGAAAATCCAAATAATTATTATTAATGAAAAAATAAATTATTTGATGTGGCTAAAAATAAAAACATACCACTACCGAATTAAGTTGTTTAACCTCCCTAAAGGCGCAAACATACCCCACCTCTAGGGGGGAGATGTTGCATTTAATCATCATGTTCAGGATGAAAAAGCATGATTGTATTTATATAAGAAATATAAACAAGCATATATGTACATTCACATGGAATAATATATGTCTCAGATAGATCTGGCGAAACATAGTCATGGAGGAAACGCCAAAAATGGCAAGACATTGCCATGAAACCAACAAAAAATCGTGTTGTCAACCAGCAACATAATCTTCAAAAGACATAGGAGAGGCATATTAGGAGAATCCTGCAGCCACAGAAACGAAGAACAACATCATATGAAAACAAAAGCAGACTGATAGAAAAATATGACCAAGATGGGAATCGAGAGACCAGAGGATCTGCAAAGGAGAGCTAGAAATCGGGAGGAGAGAATTCCTGATGGAAAAGATTTTCCCTTCATAAGCAACCTGCATATACCAGAAACTTGGAACCGCCTAAAGACCCTTTTTAGATAAAACATCTACCTGCTGATTGAGCACCCTGTTGATATGATGAATAGGGCCTCCCTCCGTTCTATTCCACAAGAACCTGATCTTGTCTAACCATCCTACAAGCTGAGGCTTGAGAATGTTATTTTTTCCAAGGACATATCCACCATAACTTTTGAGTCTCCAAAAATTGAGACATCCTGTAGATTTAGAAGAGACAAAAGCTTAGAAGGCCAGCTAGGGCCATCACCTCAGCTCTACTGCTGGAGCCCCTTCCCCCATTCCAGTGAATGAAAAAATGACTATTTCATTTGCTAAAATGTGAAATCTACAGCCACATGATCCATTATGTTCAGCTCCATCAAAGAATGCCCTTGGCAGATAAGAAAACTTCTGTGGGAGCTCAATACAATCCTGATTCATTTGCTTGGAAGGTTTTTGCGGGATTGTTTCATAGAGAGAAATAATGTTGGAGAAAATTTCCAGAAAAGGGGATATTTTGCCATTGAAAATAAAACAGTTGTGCCACTTCCAGATGCTCCAAATAGTGATAATGAAAATTGATCTCCATGACTCCTTTTGCTTACTGCACCATAGAAACGCTTCGATAATTGAAGTGTGGGACATATGTTGGATTCCATAGCAGCCCTCCAATGATTTCCAAAGTTGCTGAGATTTATTACAATTTAGAAAAAGATGATAGTTGTTTTCCTCTGCTGACCTGCAAATAGGACAAAGGCCAGGACCCTGCCATCCTCGCTTCCTTAAGTTCTCCCAAGAAAGATTTCTATTATGGAAAGACAACCATGAGAAAAAAATCATTTTGGAAGGGCATCCAAATTTCCAAAATATGAGTGGAAATGAAGGGCTGAGAGGAGACTGCTTTAGACCACTCAAATTTTGGTAAACGTCTTTTACACGAATGGAGTTCATCCCTTTCAAATTTCTCCATATGAGACAGTCATATTCCGCCGAGCGAAAGATGCCACAATTTATGAGTCGAGTCCTTATATGGTCCCATTGAAGAGCAATATCAACCGGCATCCCCAAACTTCCCGCTTCCTTCAAGAGAGGGATCGGACCCTGCCAACCTGCGATTAAGCTGTCCCAATAGAAAATACCTTTCCTGTGAAGGAAAATCAATAAAGGTTCAGGAACATCGATCACCTCAGCACCGCTCACAAATTGGTCTTTCCCAATAAGGATCTTTTTGCCAGATTGAAATCGCCAGATTAAGTTCTTTAGGAAATAACTTTCGATCTTACGGAGGCTTAACCATATTGAAGAGCCGAAAGAGGATCTGATCCTTCCTTTTCTGAACCAGAATGATAGATCCTTCATGCCCAAGTATTTCTTTCGAATTATGTTGCTCCAAGGCCCTTCTTCATAAATCCCTCTCCACAGAGTCTTACATAAAAGAGCCTTTCCAAAAGTCCTCAAATCTAAAAGACCCCAGCCTCCCATGCTCTCCGACAAAGAGATATTGGATAATTTTGAGAGGTGATATTTCCTTTTTCCCGCTTGACCACCCCAAATAAAATTTGGAGTAAGCTTATTCATTGACTGTATTATGCTCGTTGGAAGAAAATATAAATGAGCCCAATAAACTGCAAGTTGGTTTAACACAGATTGCGCCAAAATCACCCTTCCTGCCAAAGAAAGGCATCTATACTCCCAGACTGATATCCTCTTGTAATATCTATCTGGAATCCATTGCCAGTCCACCTTTGAGTATCCATTTGCTTTTAACTAAAATCCCAAATATTTAATTCCAAGACTGATAGATTGTGCCTCAATTCCAAAGAGGGCCGATAACCAATCAACCTCATCCTGGCAGACATCATTGTGGTAGATGATTGACTTTGCACTGTTTATCTGTAATCATGTTGCCTTTTGGAAATTGTTAAGGATTTCATAGAAACATAACCATGTGAATCTGCATAGAATTCCAAACATTATAATATCATCAACAAATAGATTATGAGAGATCGAAATGTTCCTGCAAATTTTCAACGGATGACACCTATTTTCCCTGGCGGCCTTGTTGATATGGAGGCTGAGAGAATTCATAGCCTTGACAGAGTCCTCTGGAAGCAAGGAAAAAGGAAGATGGGATCTCGTTTATGATGATCGCATAATTCACCTTCTCCACGCAGGCCATGATCCAATTTATCATGTTAGCTCTTAAGCCAACCTTTGCAAGTAAGCACCTTATGAATCCCTAGTCAAGGCAATGATACGCCTTGCGAAGGTCAATCTTGAGTATGATTGCATCCCTTTTTTTGGAATGAATGGCAAAAAGACCTTCCTGTGTATTTGCAACCGCGTCCAAGATGTTTCTTCCTTGTAAAAAGCCGTGATGATCTTTTGTTAAGAATTTAGACAGAGTTTCTTTAATTCTTTCTGCGATGATTTTCGCAATGATTTTGTAAGAAATATTACACGGTGAAATAGGTCGAAAGTCCATGAATGACTCTACATTTCCTTTCTTTGGAATGAGCGTTATATTAGTGGAGGAGGTCTTCTAGTTGATACTGCCTGATATCCTGGATCCTTCTACCATTCTTAACAAATCAGCTTTGATGAGATCGAAAAAGTGAATGAAGAACTCTATTGTCCAGCCGTCCGGCCCTGGACATTTGTCTCTTTTAAAAGATTTCATAGTTCTTAGCAACTCCTCCTCAGATACTGGCTGGAAAATTTGATCGTTTATATCATCATCGAACATCTGAGGAAACACTTCAATGCCCCACAGAATATCCTAAAACCTGCATTCTTCAGATCTTTTGTACTGTTTTTCAAAAAAATTCATTGCCTCATTTGATATTTCCTGTTGGGAATATAGGAAACCTCCTCTTCCATCACTTATTTTCCATATAGAATTCTTTTCACGCCTGGAATTTGCGAATTTATGGAAAAAAAATTTATTCTTATCCCCTTCTTTTAGCCATATCGCCCTGCTTTTCAACCTCCAAAAAGATTCCTCCTGTTCTAAGATTTTTGATCATCATATAAAAGTGGAAAAATATGTTTCATTAAATACTGATATTAAAAAATTACCGTTCAGAAATTATCGATATCAAAGATGGTTTATTGTTGTGTCCATCCTTGACCAAATGAAATTGTTAATTGTTCCCTATACTTGCGATTATTTTTTATATATATAAAAAAAGTAACTTTGCACTTTGGAGCAATTACCTGTCTATACATGTCGCTGCTATATATTAATTGTTCCAGATTAATATATATTAATTGTTCCAGATTTTGCACTTGGGCGTTTACCCCGGCAGTCAGGATAGACGGCTTTCCGCCTCCCTACCCGGGTTCAATCCCTCGATGCATGCTTCCAGCTGCCTGCAGCTTATTGTTGATCTTGCTTCGCTGCTCCACAGCATATTGTAACAATCATGCTTCTGTAAATATGTGTATGTTGCGAATTCAATATCGCTTCTGTAAATATATGTAAATTGTGAATTTCGGGTTAATACAGCTTCTTCTAAAAGGACCCACCCCATCTAAAATATATTAATTGTTCTAAATACTTACAATCCTCTCTTTTCATATATATTTTTCATATATATATATATATACACCTTTGCACATTGGAGCAATGACCTGTCCATACATGTCGCTGCTATATATTATTTGTCCAGAACTTACAATCCATATATAATATGATATATAATATACTTTGCACATTGAAGCAATTGCATGTCCATATGTTTTCCTTAAGACAGCTGCTACATATTCTCTTTATACCCAAGATAGATGTCGGGCAACTTCAAAACAATGAACATATTATTTATGTTGAAAGGATATCTGCCACCCGAAGTTAAAAATCGGTCGAAGCTTACAAGTAAGCATTTAATTTAAAACAGAAATTTTAAACATATGTAGTTTCTAAAATTGAATTTGTGACTTTTCCTTATTTCAATAATGAATCAAAATTTCCACAGGAGGAAAGTGAAATAATTTATGCTCCAACAAGCTTATCAAATTTACAGACACATTTCATTTGCAACCTTAATCGTACTATTACAAATACCAATGTTAGAAAAACATTTTATTTTTTACATCTAGATAGCGTTGCAACGCATAGAATTACAAGAGGCCACAATTTTCAATAGCTCATTTTAAAATTAATTGCATCATCAAGGGCAATGTTTAACATCTCCCCGCAAAATTGATGATCCGGTTTCAGTGCCAATGCCTGTTGCATTACCAATATGTCATGTTTCTCTAACAGAACAAGGAAAAGAAAAACAATGGGAATTGACAAAGGGCATCAAATGCCATTAAAGGAAACTCACCTTGTGGTAAAGATGAATTGCATCATCAAACTTGTTCTGAAAACAAGAAGGCATAATTTAGAGTAATCGATTTTACAAAAATATTGTTCGCTTTTTTGTTTAATACTGACCAAAAAGAGAAAAGTGACTTATCATTATCACAGCAACCTCAATATATTACTTTCCTAAGCAAACACAAAATGAAAACATAACACTTCATAAAATGTTGATAGAAAAATCAACAAAGAGACTCCTACTCCCCAAAACAGCTTCAAATTATAAACAACCATGCTTGTGGACCACAATAAAATGGACAATGTCGAATGACAGGCAAGCGAAAGCTGCCAGAATTAATCCAATCGTTATATTCCATATTCAAGTTATAAGTTACTAAAACAACATGCTAACAGTAAATTGTTATATGTGCCAATGGTCATCTAGTCTGTATAAAACTAAGATACCTGAAACGGGGACACATATATCGTTTCCAAAACGGCTGAGTTCAGAAAAATTAGGAAAATAGGGTACACACATTGAGAAATGATGATAGTGGACAGCAAAATAAAAATAAACATTACTATCAATGTGTATAGTACAGCAACATTTTAAGCCCCTTCAAATTCTAGAGTTCAAGAATTTTTAAAAAATTCTGTGGTGGTGGTTATGAAGACTGCATATGGGTCAGCAGTAGCACACATGCAATAGGTCACCTAAGTAATTGGTGGAAATTCCCAGCGAATTTTCAGATGAGTCACTTAGGTACATGGCATTATTCAATGATAATTACTAGAAAAATTTTGAGGTCTAAAAATGAGTATCTTAAAAGGAAATAATAAAATAATTTTTTTAAACAAAAAAAGAAAGGAAACTATATTTTTGAATCATATTTTCGACTGATTTCTTTATAGGTTTATTCGAATTTCAAGTAGAGGCACTCATTGAATGCATAACAAAATTTTGCATCCAATCAGTACCCACTTTACATACTCTGATAGAACTACAAGGTGATAAACTTGAAATATATGAAAATATGTGTTTTTTCTAATAAACACGTTTTTCATATATTCCCAATGTATCTCACTATGGATTTATCAAAAACATCCAGATTGGTATTTTTGGGATGCAGAATTTAATTTCACATCTAATGAGTACCTATATTTGAAATTTGAGTAAATTTATAAGGATACAAGCCAAAAATGCAATGAAAAAAATGTATCATTTGGACTCATGGTCGAGAGAAACTGGATCTGTTTCTCAAGCACCTAAATTCTCAATCTGATTCCATCAAGTTCACCATGGAAGTTGAGATTGAGAAGTATCCCAAGAACCTCAATAGGGATGATGGCTGGAAATTAAGTAAACGCTGGGTTCCAGTGCTCGCTTCTTAACTCCTCCATCCTTTTGTGGCTTCATATGTTTTCCCTCTTAGATTTATTTGCCCTCCTCCTGCTTCTGGTTATACCTTCGTTGCTTTCCTCCTCTCAGTGAGGTGAGCTTTCCTCTTAATATCTTTATTGAGGTTTTGGGAAATTAATATTTAATAAAATAAATCAAAATCAAATGTAGTTTAAACCATATATTCTTAATAAAATTTTAGTTTAGATCATAGCTACACATTTTTCAACCTTGTAATTTAATAATACTAGGAACTAATTTATTATATCATAACCAACTAATAATATTATAAATCATTCTTGAATAACACTACTATTCGAATTGATGAATAAGTTATTTATTTTTAATATTATCACCTAATTCATTACATAAAAACCATTTTATTACCATATAACTAACTTTTAACCTAATTATATAAATTAATTATTATAACAGCTAGTTTTCTACTTGATAGGTCAACCCTTACCAACAAACTAATATTATTATTATTTATTATACCATGATAACAACTAGATTTTTCCTAATTCACATTGACTAGGTCAACCCAAGCTTATAATATAATTTTATTAGATTTATATATTAAATAATAATAAATTGTGACAATTTCAAACAACATTAAAATATTAGATAACAGCTAGTTTCTAACTAAATTTCATTTCACCAACGGCTAATACTGAACGATGATGCATCTTTGCTATTTATTCTCTCAGATCAACTGATTTCTCACCTTGTCCGGAGGATGAACCACATTAGCTGGTTCAAAACATCGACCCAATCCTTACAGTGAGATTAATCTGGAAGACTATTTTCTAAAAAAATGTAGTTTTATTTCTTTCCCTCCAAAAATATTAACCCTTATGGTTGACATCATCATCTTGAATCCTATTGGTTCTTTTTGTAATGTTGCATTGTCAAGCTAAGACACACTATTGCACCTATACACTTTGTGCAAGATGAAATTCTATTTTTCTTTCAATCTGGCTTATATATTCCATACACCATGAATTTGGAATATGAGCATACATGCAGCTAACACATGCACTATCCAGCTAGTTATAACAATCAACAATTAATTAAGCAATATAATTGATATTACAGCAGCATTTATCATCTAACAATAACAACACATATAAGTATCTAACAATAACACATAAATCCAAATGGAATAATAGCAAGAATGAGGATTCTTATCTTAACAAAGACCACCAACTGGTTGCTAACTAAGGTCATTCCTCCCGGCCTTAAGCACTACTATTCTAGGTCTCCTAACTGTAGGCCACCATTGAGCTAGGGCTATGACACCACTAGGGCTTACAAAACCATTCTATCACTCAGGCCCATACCCTCTGATACACAATTAGCTCACCCATACAGTGAACCGAATCACCAGCACTCTTTTTCCCTCAACCCATACAACCCAAGACATAATCCCCCTTCTATACCATTGCATTCTCTCAAGTTAACCCCCTCTAACACAGCTCCAGTGTAGGATGACCAGGAAAATCTCAATGCTGGGGGCAGCAAGGATGCTCCTATGGTAATATCTCACTAGTCTCCACATGTAACTCCATCTTTGTAAGGTCACCTTTACTACCTTTGGATCACCTCCCCATGTGGTAACCTAAATAGGCAAGAATCAATGATCCAAAAGGTGACTCAACTCACCAAAAACCTCACTTTTATGTGCATGGCTTTTACTTGACACAGCACAATGGAAAGCCCTTCACTAAACTCAAGGTTGATATGTATTTTTCTCAACTAGGGTAATGGTACTTTGGGTAGGAATTAAATACCATTAATTTTGGCTTTGGCCCTCTTTCTGGCCCCTTTTTGTTCCCCTCTCTTGGAGTCATATCCACCATAATCTTTCCATCATTTTGTCACGTAGCCAACGATGTGTTTTATTATTATTACTATCTACAAAATTTCACATTACATAGGTTGGCCCTTGGCCATATCATCCAACTCACCTACCTATATCATAGTTATATACAATTTGCAATACAAAATTAGGGGTATTGCATTCCCCTCCCCCTTATTTTTTATTTGTTCTCAATGCATCATCTAATATATATATATATATATATATGAGTTACAACCATAAGGGTGCTATATGGGAGCTACAGGAGCCTATGTGGGAGATGTATCTGCACTTGTAGCTTCCACATAGCCTCTTGTAATTCCCACATAATGTCTTCGGTGTTGTAACATCTCCACTAGACTTTTACATACCCTATAGCTTTCTTCCAGAGCTCCTTGACTTTCCAGTCCAATATGCACATATGCTCTACCTAAAATTCCCCTTCAGGCTCTACTTGAATCATATCCCAAATTCCAATTAATTACATGGTTCATATTAGGGACATACTTTTTACATAAAGAAGCATGAAATACATCATGAGTTTGCAGGATGTTGGTAATGTAAGTTTATATGCAACAGGACCAATCCTTTCCAAGATCTCAAACGGCCCACTAAATCTAGGTGCCAATTTGTTGAAGTTTCCCAACTTCAGTAAGCTGCTCTTTGGCCTCACTTTCAAAAATGCATGGTCACTTACTTGAAATTTTGTGACTACTCTTCCCTTGTCTACATAACTCTTTTGGATGTATTGGGTTGCCTTCAAGTTCTATTATACTTTCATTACTTGTTCCTCCATTTCCTTGAGCATCTCTAGCCCAAAAATTTTTAGAAAATCGAAAGGCAGAAAGATTTTTTTATGTTGATAATTACTTGTGATATTCTTGTATTCTTATTAACTTTATTTATGTTCTTCTTTTATATTCTTCTAAGCAATCATCAAAATAAAACATGAAGATCAAGGACACCAGATATAGGCACACAGTCAAGCTAAACCCCCTATGCAGGGGAAAACCCAATAAAACTCTTCCACTAATAGATTCAAATCAAATTGAGACAAACCAAAACCTTAAACTTGACCAAAAGACCTTCATCCTCCACCAAGTTAGCCTTCCAAGATGATTATGCAAACTTCAGTAGACTCTTCCTTTATAACCATCTTCAGCCCAATAACTACCCATAATTTCGGCCTAGATACTCCCGAATTTCGGCCCTACTGCAACCTAGCAACTTCGGCCTTCCTGTAGCTCCAGAATCCTCGCACTGTGAAAATGCATAGACTCAAAGGAACTCCTACTACAGCAAATCTGAATCTACTTCACCTACTTCATTTTTTAAATTACATTCATCAAGTTATTCTTTTGAATATAGAAGCAAATTACTTTTGCAACCTACACTAATTACATATTTGATCTCATGAAACAGAAAACAGAGCAAAGAACAAGATACATAGGACACACTTATTTTTGGACACAATAGTTCCCGGAAAAACCCAATGCGAGAAAACCGGTGCAGCAGTTCTGAGGATTTATTATTATGCAGGAGAAATATCTGAATACAAATCTAGGATGCTCATCAAGCAATCCTTTATAGAGAAAATATGGTGGAAAATCTTAGTGAGTTTTACCTCACTTCACCGACAGAATTATGATTGATTTGGCACAACACTGACTAACCCTAGTTATTTGTGTCTTGGCTCTGCATTAACCCTGCGTCCCCTTCTCTGCCCTCTCAGTCAGCTCTCACAGCAGTTCCCAGCAATTCTGGCAGTTCCAGCAATTCGCGACAGTTCCTGATGTTTCGGCAGTTCTGGATTCTGCGTGACAGGCAACTTTTCTGCTCTGCATTGGCCCTTTTGGCTCTATGTCAGGACTGCATGGGCCCAGACTAGCCCAGCATCAGCTCTCTTAGCTACTATCCTGCCTCTCTGCAAGCTCTCTCCGCCTCTCTATCAGTATTCTCTGGAAAGTCCTTCCGGGTTCTCACTGCCCCTCATTTGCAAGATCTCCCCAATCGATTTTCCTCCTAAGAATTTCTCACCTTAGAAAATTGATTTCCTCAATCTCTCTCTGTGTATCTCCAAATGAACCGCAAGCCTCCAATTTATACTTTTCATGCTGAGTCTTCAACGGCCGAGATTAAGTCTCTAATCAATTGCTAAGATTAAAACATAACTTGATCCGCCTTCTAGATCATTCTCACCCATATTTTGATTAATACCCATTAATATTTTAATTTCACTAAGTTTAGACTTAGGAACTCCATTAAAAATATTAATTATTTAAATAAAAATACAATCTAGGTGGAATTTCACCAAACGGTTTCTGGATTCTTTAGAACTCATGTGCCTTAGCCTCTCCACCAGTTTTCAAGGCTAGAGAACTTCTAATGCTACCAAAAACTAACACTCCCTCTTAGCGAAGAAAGTGCTCTAGTAACAATGTCCACCTGCATGTTGCTCTGTTTCTGAAGCACCTCCTTTCTGCGCTGATGCTAGCATATTCCGACACATACGAAATAGTTAAGTATAACTCGGTCTAGTGTATATGATGGTCATCTACACGCTTCAAAGCCACATCAAGCGAGCTTGAGCCACAACCTGCTATACCAGATTCAGAGTTGTAGCCAGAGACAAAGATGCCCCTAAGCATGCCTTCAATTGGTGATGCCTCTTCAAAGAATTGTGGACACTTCCTCTAGCAGAAGACTTCAGCTTCTTGCCAGTTTTGGAAGAGCTCCATGAATTGCATTAAGCATTCTAGAGTTGGTGCTCATCCTTAAACCATTGTAGGTTGTAGTCCTCCCTTTTTCAGGTTGAAGGTCTCCCTCTCCAAAGCATTAGGGACACTTTCTTTTGCAAAAGATTTCAACTTCTTGCCAGACTTGGAAGAGTTCCCGGAATTGCACTAAGTGTTCCAGTGTTGGTGGTCATCCTTAAACCACCCCCCTTTATACCAACATTTCAAAAAGCACATTCAGCCTAATGTTGCCATACATGTTTTTGCACATTTTGTATTACATCCCTCTTCTTGGACTCATACATACCCCTTCGGATTAAGGGGGGGAATGTTGGACACTTAATCCTCTAAGGGTTGGTGTGGAAGCTTAATAGCCAAAGGGAGTCCAAGGGGTATGTATGAGTCCAAGAAGAGAGTTGTAATACAAAATGTGCAAAAACATGTATGGTAGCACTAGGCTGAATGTGCTCTCTGAAATGTTGGTATAAAGGGGGGTGGTTTAAGGATGACCACGAACCACCAACACTGGAACGCTTAGTGCAGTTCTCGTAACTCTTTCAAGTCTGGAAAGAAGTTGAAATCTTCTGCAAGAGGAAATATACCTAATGCTTTGGAGAGAGAGACCTTCAAACTGAAAAAAGGGAGGTCTACAACCTGTAGTGGTTTAAATATGACCACCAACTCTAGAATGCTTAATGCAATTCCTGGAGCTCTTCCACAATTCTTCTACTAGAGGAAGAAGCAAGTCTTCTGCTAGAGGAAGTGTCCACAATTCTTTGAAGAAGCATCACCAACTAAAGGCATGCTCAGAGGCATCTTTGTCTCTGGCTACAACTCTGAATCTGGTATGGCAGGTTGTGGCTCAGGCTTGCTTGATGTGGCTTTGAAGTTTCTAGTTTGAAGCTTGTAGACGACCATCACTTCCCCCCCTGTCAAATACAAGGTGAGATGATGGAGAAAACTCAACTGTAGGATTGTTCAATACTCTAGAACAAGTTCGGACATATGACTGAAATATCTCCTTGGCTGTTGAAGCCCATTGCTAAGAAGCAATCCATCCAAGATAAATATTTGTTTTTGCAGGAGGCTTGTTTTTTAAGCATTTGTTTGAAGAATGAGTGGTTTTATAACAGTGCTCACATGGATGAAGATCAAAACAGTGATCTTTCATATGGCCACCTTGGTCACAGTGTTGGCATTTCACAATTTGCTACTGTTGTGGAAGAGGAGCAAAATCTGGAACAGCTGAAGGTGAACTGTCATGAAGAAACCCAACACGCTGAAATTTGATGGGTTTTGAGTAATCTAGAATATGAAAGGAAACCTCCTTATCATATCCAAGACCTGTTCTGTGCTTGTTATGGACAAGCTCTTCCCAAGGTCTGACAAACGACTTGGGAAGTGCAAACTGAATTTCCGCATCTTCGTGTAACTCTGCCCTTAAACTAGGCACTGAATCTGAATCAACCTCAAATTTATATTCTTGCAGCTGATGGGAGTCTATCTCAATCTGAAACAACAAATTTTTCTAAACAAAATGATGCTTACGTTGTTGTAGCTCTTCTTGTTGAAGCTTTGTCTCAAGCTGCAAAAACTTAATATTCTCCTGTGCATTTTGCAAACAAGTTCTAATATCAAATATAGTATCTTTGCCGATTTTAACTGTATCATGAACTGTGGAGTGTATTAAAGTATTTAGCAACTCTAATACTTCAACAATTTTATCCATTTTCCAAACTAGTGAAGTGTGTTGAATTGTGTTGTTGAAGTGTATTCCCTTCTTCAAATAACTAGAAGAATTAGAAACATGGACCACTGGTGTCCAAAATTTGTTGCATTCACCTATCTTTAAGAGCACTAATAGACTTCACGCACTGAATAAAATGGAGCGGTTACTCCCACAAAAATCTCTTGAAATGGAGCAAGCAACAATACTTAAACGCTGCACATTATAGGAGTTTTCAATGCTGCATATATATATAAGCTTCAACCAAAAGCCACAATTCAAAGTTTTCGAGTTCAATGTCTGTATATACACCAACAATCATACTCAACTCAAGGTATATGAATGACCATGGAATTTTTGCGTGATATGTTGATGGATATTTCTATAATACAACATAAACCATTTCATCTTTAACTATTTTGAATTTCAACTTCCATCCAGACATGTCTTAAGTGCTAATACCAAATAACAATTCTTCCGTATGACATTCTCCAATGATACAAACTACTGTAGAATTTAAGCCAAATAACTCAATCAACCCACAACATAAATAGTGCAAAGAACAAGAATATGAGAAAGCCATAGGAATCCTAACTGACTCACAATAACGCCAAGCTTCCAACCTCAGCTGACAAGTCGACTCCCTACAACTCAACTGTTCGATTGCTTGTCATGATGGTTTGTGAATATCATAGGCGATAACCCTGATGTCGTTAAACCTGTATTATTCGCTACTGGAGACGCATCATGTGCATCAATTCATGGTGCTAATCGACTTGGTGCGAACTCCCTTCTTGATATTGTACTGTTCAGTCGAGCTTGTGCCAACAGGGTTGCTGACCTATACAAACTTGGTGAAAAACAAAAACTATTGCCTGGCAATGCTGGAGAAAGGAAAATTACTTGGATGGATAAATTAAGGAATGCAAATGGTAGCTTGCCTACATCAAAGATACGTCTTAACATGCAGAGAGTGATGCAGAACAATGCGACTTTCTTCTGTACTCAAGAAACTTTGGAGAAAGGATGTACCCTACTCGATGAAGCTTGGAAGAACTTTGGTGATGCCAAAGTAACTGACAGAATTCTGATATGGAATTCAGATTTAATTGAGACAATTGAACTGGAAAACCTTCTAATAAATGCTTCAAGTACAATGCATACAATAGAGAGTAGGAAAGAGAGCAGAGCTGAAAATGCATGTAATAAAATTGTCAAGCATATTATTACATGGTAGAGATGAGCAGCGATTCAGTGAACTGATACCACTGAGCCAATGGAGAATTGAAAAGCGGACTCACCAATTTATCACCAAAATCACATTCCTCTAGGTCATTTGCACCTGCTCACTTGGCTATTTAAAAACCAGGGATTGGGGACAAAGAATAATGGCAGAAGCGTTTTTGCATTAGAGAATATACAAAGCACATGGCTAACAAGCGCTCAAGGCAACCTAAATGATATGTTGTTAGTATTCACAGGAAAATAATGGCTCAAAATGGAGCAGGACCAGCAATAGCCCGCTCTGATACCATGTTAAACACATACATGGCAGACACAGAATATGAATGATAAACATGAGATTGCATATCTTATTTACAACGATACATATTTATAATACATAGGAGTGACCCTAGATTTCATATTCCAAGTGGTACCTTGGACTCCCTTTGTCTATTAAGCTTCCACACCAACCCTTAGAGGATTAAGTGTCCAACAGTATAGTTAAGTCAAGTGTGTTTATTTAGTATGTACTTTTTGTAACTTATAATCCGACGGTCACGATATGTTCTAGACATGAAGTGATCCGACAGTTCATTCTCTCCTTAGTATTACCGATACTTGATCTGTGGCTTAACACCCGATTGGTCCACGATCTCTATTTAAAGAGCATGAAGGGTCATTTGTAAGGTGACCGTTCATGAGATAAGCTTACGTAAATTTTCTTTCTTTTACATTAATAAATTGCCTGAAGTGGCCGCGTTGACTCAAGCCATGGACTGTTTCCCTCTTTGAGGGTTTTAACCACGTCAAAAGTACTGGATTGATCTATGATCTGTTTGTGAGCGATGTCTTTTGGTGTTCTAACCGAGGAACTTACACTACAAATTCCTACATGGTATCGGAGCTATTTGAGGGCCGCATCCATTGGTGATCCAAATCTGAAGCCAGTACAACTACATCCGACTATTGTTTCCTAGATCTACTATTTCTGACCGCTTTCGGGCTGAGACGACTACTCTATTGTGTTAGGAGCATTTGTTCTAGTGAGGAACCCCTTTCGTTTCACACGAAAAGGTTTCTGATAGCGATATCTACGTCATTTTTAAAGATTTGGAGGTATACAGTCTTTATTTGCAGTTTTAGTTATTTATCTCTCTGTTTTTTTTTGTTTATTTATCTCTATTTTTTATTACCAGATCCATACATTTCATTTTTGTGTATGCTCTTTGCCCCGCGACTCTATGCGATCCGGGCAAATTAGAAATAAAAAAGAAGGATTTTTCTCATATGTATGCTCTCTTTCGTTGTGTCTTAGTGTGATCTCGGAAAATCAAAAACATTGAGGAAAATATTTAGTTTTCGGCAAAATCTACCTTCAAACCATAAGGTTCAATTTTTTTTGCATGTTTGTTTTGGGTTGTGTGGTTTTTTTGTTTTGTAGGCAAAAAGGGCTTTCTCAAGTAAGCACGCATTCCAAAGCTTCAGTGACTAAATTAAAAAAAAAAAAAAACCTTCCTCTTTTCCAAAAATTACTAACCTTTTAAACTAGCTCTCTTGGTCCAAAGTTACTTTATGAAAATAGAGGTCTTGGGTTCAAGTCTTTCTTTTTGTTGAATTACTTTTTCAAAAAGCACATGTAACTTATGTTTTAAAGTTACTTTATGCAATTGTGTTCTCACCCATTGTAAAAAGTCAGTCACTTATAATTCTAAAGTCTCTTTATCTTTTATTTAAGTTACAATTTAGTGGGTAGCTCATAAAGTACCATTGTAAAAGTGACTCATTTATAAAAGTGGGTCATATAAAATCGTTTTTTAAAAGTGAGCTAATTAGATTAAGTTTGGAAAGGTGGGGGGGATTTTTTTCAAATATAACATTATCATTCACTTCTGCACATTCATGTACTTCATCGGCATCTTCAACAACTTTTCTTCAAAAAGTCATAACTTCTTCATCCAGAAGCCATTTTCAGAGCTATTTTTTTAATCGGCCTAATTTTTCGAGATATTTCCATTGGAACACTTAGTTTCAGCATTACATCTTCAGTTTTTGTTAAAATGAAAAGTCCATGCCAAGTTATTCTTGACAGCACCAATTACTTCCAATGGTTGTCCTACATGGAGGATTTACATAGAAGTAAAGGTCTTTATAGAATAGCTTGAAGCCAAAATTCTAAACCTAAAGATGAAGATAACCAAGCCAAATGGGAAAATAGGCAAGGTCAAGCATGTGGTTTGATAGGGATGTCTATTTCTCCATACCTTAGATTCCATATCGTAGAACTTGATACCCCTGATGAAGCAATTAAACAACTCAATAAAGTTTTTGGAATTAAAAATGAAATTAGAGCCCATCAACTCAAAAATGAGTTGCTTACATTGGACCCCAATAGTTTTTCTTCCATTGAAATACTTTTGTCCAAGTTCAAGACCCTTAGACCTCTCTTGGAAGGTGTTAAGGTTAAGAAAGAAGAAGGTAGTCTTATCTATTCCATTCTTACTAAGTTAGGACCAGCCTACTTTGTGTTTGTTTCCACCTTCCATTCTACAAGAGAAGCCTTTATTTATCAAGGACAAGACTACAAGTCCCCCTCTTTCGATGCCTTTTGGGATTCTTTAATAAGAGAACAAGAAAAACTCTTACATCTTAGTCTTCTTAATATTGGAAACTCTTCTAAGAAAGCCCTAGCAACCCAGCAGCAACCAAATTCAAAGAATCCTAAAAAGCAGCATCCTAAAAAAAATGGGCCTAAACCAAAGAAGGGTCCTAAGCAATTTCAGTCTCAAAGTGAAAAATCAATTCAACGAAATGATTAGGAAAATAAAAACAAAGGAAAGAAGACTGATAGACATTGGAACTTTTGTAATCGTGATGGCCACTTAGAATCCAAATGCTTTAAAAATATGGAAGCCTTGGAAGCAGCAATTAAGAAGCATAACATTCATTTGGAGCACTCTTCAACTTCAACTTCATCTTCAGGAATAGCACTTTCTACATGTAGTTGCCAAGCATCTCAGTCTGTTATGCACTAAATGTATCTTCTTCTTTTCATTCTCATGAGTGCCTCATTGATTCTGGAGCTTATTAGCACATGGCCAAAAACAAAGCCATGTTTTCTTCTTTAAGTGATTGTAACACCAAAAATATATATGTTGGTGATGATAGATCTCTTAGTGTTATAGGGACTAGAACTATTCATCTAGACAATGGTCAATTTAATGATGTATTATGTGTTCTTACCTTATCCTGCAACCTTCTATCTATATATCAAATAACTCATTCAGGTGAAGGTAAAATTGTTGAATTTTCACCTCATGATGTTGTAATTAAGGATCTAAGAGATCCTAGACAAATTTTAGCTACTGCCATTTCTAATAATTCTACAAGGTTGTATAAGTTTAACAACCCTCCCAACTCACCAACACTCAGTCTACCCCACAAAAATCACCCAGCGCTACCTTTTGGCCCTGCGTCAGCTCTGCTAGCCTTTGCACAGCTACTGATGCCTTTGCGTCAGCCCTCTAGCCCTCTGCGTCACCCACGTTGACCTCCTCAGCCTCTGCGTAAGTCCCTGTTGCCTCTGCGTCAACCTTCCCAGGCTCTTCGTTGTCACTCTGGCACTATCTTTGCCTCTCTGCTATTTATTCTCGACCACGTGTTGAACTGCCCCTCGCTGCAATAGATCACTAGCTCAATTCTCTCAACAAAACCCTGCTCCAAAAAATCGAACTGACTGATCAATATGGTGTTTCTCCAACTGACCCTCCAGCCTCCTCTTATACTTTCCTTGTTGAGTCTTCAACAGTCGAGATTATTTCCCTAATCAATGGCTAAGATTAGATTTGGCTTGATCCTCGTCTCTTGGAACCTTCTAACACAAAATTATATTAATATACGTTAATATTTTAATTTTCTTAAGTTTATACTTATGACCCATTAAAAATATTAATTATTTTAATATCTCCTCATCTGGGTAGAGTTTCTCCAAACGATTTATGGGTTTTGGAGATCTCATGTGCTTTAGCCTCTCCAATTTTCATGGCTAGAGCACATCTGATGCTACCACAAGTCAACAACTTGGCCATGAAGTGATACCCCCTTTGTTACCATCAATATGATTCACTAACACCTATCAATTGAAGAGTGGACCAAGGAAATGTTACTTTCTCTTGGGGGCTGGAAGCACCTAACAAGGTTGACCTTTAACCACCCCTATCTAGGGGGAAAACATCATTGTGAGATCAAGGTCCTAATTTTGGAAGGGGATCCCTTTTTGAAATATTAAATTGCCCTTAACATTCAAGTTTGATTCACTTAGATGCATTATGGATCGTGGCCCCTAATAATTGGTTGCTTTCACAACACACTCCATGTTGTTCTTGTCAGGTGGTTTACCAACCAAGGTTTTGGGCACCTACGCCACATGTACCTAGGCCCTTCAGAGAAGTATATTGGCACAAACAGGCGAAGCATTGAGACTCTTGGCCTCTTAGCAACATCATTGGATCACACATGCCACAGGGCACCTCTAACACTAGGACATTGATTGATTTTGACCCAAATTTGCAGATTCCTCATAATGACACAATTGGCCCCAACATGCCCCGAGGCTGTGGCCTTGAGACAACTTGATGAGCAATAGCGAATTCAAAGCCCAAATGAGTATGGTCTGTCTCTCCATAAGAGACTAGGGAGGGTTTGTTGCACCAAAGAAGCCCTTAAAGCTAGAGCAAAGGAGGCCACATTTAGCAGTTGGAGACCCATGTAGACCACTTTGTGGTACCTAGCTAGATCTTCAGATTCTGTAGGAGGAAATGAGGTGAATTTAAGGGCTAACCCTCAAATCATGGACTTCACAAGTATCTACATCATTTTGGACACCTCATCGCCTTAGAGCATTTACAATGGAGGAAGTCAACCCTAGAGAACTTACAACTCACATGTGTGGACTAATTAGGCCATATATTAGGTTAAAGGTAGTGGGTTGGCTTGTAACCCAAGGGCATTTGCACATCAAACTTGTTTTAGGGGCTTTATTAGGCTAATTATTAGTCCCACTCCCCATATAAATGGAGAGGCTCAACATATTGGATCATCATCACTTGTGATTGGTTTCGACCCTCTTAGAGATTTTCTTCCTTCTTGGATCCTTGTGGAAATGTGACTCTATAGCGTACTTTGCTATTTGTCTTGTAAGTGTACCTTGGAGCAATAAAGGATTGTAAATGCATTTGATCTTGTAAGTGTACCTTGGATTTGATAAATTTTTATTCATGTGTCTAATGTATGGAATGGTTTATTATCTAGTGTTATATTGTGTAAGTAATTGTTGAAAATCAATGTATGGAATCTAGATGATGACATTGTATGCATTACTCATTAGTAAAATGCAAATGAAAATCTCCTATGTTTATCTTTAAACCAGTATTCCCAAGTGAATTTGTTCCCTCACAAAAGTAAGAGTTAGGTTTTTGAGCTAGGGCTTCAAAATTCGCTTACTCCTTGCCAAGATTTAGCCAATTGTTCACTCCCATAGACTCCATCATCCCAAGGATCAAGAACTGACCATGTGACTTTGTTGATTGCATACAAATTTCACCATATGATTTTTGGCCCCTTTAAGGTCAAGCCACTGACTGGGGTTAAGGCATGGATTGACCTAGCATGGAAATTTTGGCTTGTGGAAGGATTCAACATTGGATGGAGTGTTGGTTGCCTCAAAATCATCTCCCTCTAGTGGCCAATCCATCTATTCTAAGGATGAATTATTTTTCCCTATGAAAACCCTAGTTTTCCCTAGGCTTTAACTTGGGGGAACTTGGGGGCTTGTTGAAGGTTCGTCATTCCTTTGGTTGCTAATATTCATTGTTTGGAAACCTTTCTTGGACTCTTCATTCTAGGTTAGTCCATTTGGCTTGCTATTTCTTGAGCCCTAAATCACTTGTGCCCTAAATTGGCCTTATTAGAGGACATGAATTGTCCTATCTCACTCATTGAGCCTTGTTCTTTGGAAGAGTTGTCCTCTATAAGCCTGCCTTGTCACCTTGATCCTTGAGCTTGACATATCAATAGGTGACCTATCTAAAGGGAAGCCTCCTAGTAGTGAAAGTCCACAAAGAGTAAGAAGTAGTGGCTATGGTGATAGTGGGCCACACCTCATTGTTGACCATTGGTCTAGTTTTGCATTAAAAGGCCTGCTATATTTTGAGGCAACATTTTTACCATTGTTTTCGAGGAGGAATTGAGTCATCATTATAATTTAAAGATTTAGCTTCACCCTTTTGAAGAGAATATCTCAAACAACAAGATTGATCCTCTTCTGGTGACTCCTGAAACCAATCCTATCCAATCCCATGGTAGCTCTTCAAACGATACCATAGCTCCAAGAAAGAGAGAGACTCAAAGAAAACTATTGAAGCTTCTATATCTCCCATTAATCCTACTAATATTGTGGTTAGGAAACATTTTGTTGATAATACCAGTCCTTTCACTATGGATAGGCCATGGCTTATAGTTGCATTCAGGCCTTGGATTTGAGTGATCTCCCTGATGCCCCACATTCATTAGTTGATAGGTATTGCGAATGGATTCCCAATTTCAATGGCACAAATGCCACCACTATAGAGAAACACATCCATGATTTCCACTGGGAAGTGAGTGCAAAGCTAATAATGGAAGATGTAGTCATAATATTGTTTTCCCTGACCTGTGATGGAAATGCTAAATATTAGTATCTTCGTTTACCCCAAGGAAGTATTCCTAATTGGGATACCTTTCATCAAGCATTCAAGAAAAGATGGGCGCTAGCCTTGGATGGAGGTATCCTCCTAGAGAAATTTCTCCAAGCTAGTTAAACTGAGAAAGAAACTATGAAGGGATACACTCAAAGGCTTGACAACCTCCTTAGAGAGATTCATGGAAGATTCAATCCTACCGATGATGTTATCCTTGATACGTATATTAGATCTCTTCATGGACACTTGATCTATGCCCTTAGGGATAAAGGTCTTGTTACCGATCAAACTAGCAGGGGTCATAAAAGGGATTCCTAAAAGGCAACTGCTAGATCAAAGGACAAAGGGCAACGATGGAGGCTTAGCCCACTGTCACCTCAGCTAAGACTCGCTACTCATTACGGACTTTCACCGATGGGAGGAGACTTGGTATATATAGAAGGTCACATGTAAGGATAAATCAACCAACGGATATGAAGTGACCCTTATAATCCTTTTCCTAGAATAGGTTTTGAGAATAGAGTTTTCTTGTTTGTCAAGCAAGGTACGAAGATTTCTAGGAGAAGGAGGTAAGGACTTGAGGGTTAGATTTAGAGGAATATACCTTATGAAGGAGTTCCCAATCCTAAACTCCTTATTGAACTTGAATTCCCGAATAGTTCTTGAAGATTTGACTTTTCGAAGGCGTGGACCACACGGACCTGGCCTAGGTTAAGGGGGGAGAATCTAGCAACCAATGATGTTCTTAAACCAAACAAGGAAGGGGGAAAGGATCAAAGCAAAAAATTTTACTTAAAGATGACAAATTGATCCTATGAGGCACTAGCCTTGGGAACACTAGGGCAAAGTTTGATCTCGGAGCTAGGGCTTGGGTTATCTCATAACTCCACGATCAGAATGGCTTCAAAATTGGAGAAGGTCTAAAGGACACACTAATGTAGGAGGGACTAGGATATCAAACCTTTTAGAGGGCTACTTTGCTGGGAAAGTGATGCCCTAGGTGACCCAACTTGGCTAGACCTAAAAGAAGGTGAAAAGGAATTGATTTTTGAGTGACCACCTCTTGGTGTGAAAATTTCTTAATTACACATCAGGAATCCTACTGCAATCACTGGCTTATCATCTCCTACTTGTTTTTACATTCAATAAGTTATTTAATTATTTAAACACTGATGAAAAACACTACTGCAAACTACATTGAAATACAGACCAGAAACTGAAATAGATATGAGACAAACACACAAGGGACACCGTTATTTTTGGACAAACATCCCTAGAAAAACCCAAAGCGAGAAAACTGGCATAGCAGCTTTGAGGGTTTTTTATTAATAAGCAGTAGTTCTGTATACAACTTTGGATGCCCTCTTGGCTATTTAGTTACAGAGATAAAATATACTGGTAGAAACCTAAGTGAGATTACCTCACTTCACTCGCCAAATTCCCTCCAATCTAGCAACTATACTGACTATCCCCGGCTACAACTGCGCTGCCGCTTCGCAGCAGTTGCGTGGACTTGCCTGGAGCACTTTGAGACTCTGTGTTAGCTCTAAGTTGCCTCCTCTGCCTACTAGAGATCTGATGTCAGCCTTCTCTGTTGATCCTGTTGCTCCCAGGTTGAATTCGGACTTCGACAGGAGGGCAACTCTTCCCATGCATTGTCACTGCGTCAAGCAATGCGTGGGCCCTCCTGGCCCAGTGTCAACCTCCCTGCTTCACATTGCCTCCTCTGGCTTATCTCTACCTCCCTCTGCTGTGTATTCGGGGTCCCAGAGAAGATCCTCCAACCCCAGCTATCCCTGCAACTCTGTTGTAACTCAAATCACCAGTTTGATTTTCTCAGCAAACCACACCCTAGAAAAATTTAACTTCTTTGATCACTTGGTGTGTCTCCAACTGACCCTCAAGCCTCCTCTTATACTTTTCTTGTTGATGAATCAACGGTCGAGATTAAGTCCCCAATCAACAGCGAAGATTAAAACAGATTTGATCCTCGTCACTTAGAAATTTCTCACCCATATTCTTATTAATATCCATTAATATTTTTATTTTCCTAGGTTTAGACTTAGGAACCCCATTAAAAAAATTAATTAATTTAATAACTCATCATCCGGGTGGAATTTCTCCAAACAATTTTTGGGACTTGGAGATCTCATGTGTTCTAGCCCCTCCACAAAATTTTGGAGCTAGAGCACATCCGATGCTACCCCAAAATCAACACTTTGTACATCAGTGCCTTAGTCTTGGGAGAGTGGAGTCTAGGATAAATATGAATGAGGACCATGTTTCTTGGTCAAGGAGGCCTTAAGACTACTTCGCTTGTCTTCTTATTGCTTTATACTTCAACTTGCAAAAGGTGATGGCTTATCAAGATTAATTCGTGGATAGAATTATCCCTAGGAAATTTCATTCAAAATTACATTGCACATACATTGAGAAATGCTATATACGGACAAAATTCCACAATTTAAGCAGTAAATGCATTCAATAATTAGCCCTAAAAATAGCTAAATTCTCAGTCCAATGTATATGACAAAGTAAAATAAGAATAGCAATAAAAGCATGTACTTACATGTAATAGAACATATCCAACCATCAACAATTTGACAATAGAGAAGCTCCAAGATAAGATAAACCAAATCAAAACATCAAAATTCATCGATAAAGCTCCAATTTATCCTCCAAGAAAAAGTGTGAAATTTTCAAGAGAGAAAAGAGATCCAATCCAAAGTGATGATGAGTAAATGAACTCATCTCACTTGTATTTATACACTAATGAGGAGTTCGAATTAGTCACCTAGGCCTACATAAGCCCCAAAATAAAATAATGTGCTAATAACCCAACTTTTGGTGACAAGCCCACCAAACTAGCTCACAAATGAAATAATAAGCCTTTTAAGAGGTAAAATGAGAAATAATGCATGCCATGGGGCCCTCTACGAGCCCTGATGAGGTCCATAGGTGCCATAATGAAGAATAGGACCCTCAAAATTGATGGACAAGGGGTTGGCCCCTTGTTCTCCATACAATAAACCCATGGTGCTCCCAGTGGTGTGGAGGCACAAAAATAACTTCATGGGTTTCCAAATTAGTCGAAGATGCATGTAGATCATCTGTAAGGGCTCCGATGATGGTGTAGGTGATGCCACATCATCCTACAAGTGCTGGGTCAGCTGCCAAGTGCATGGTACATCTATGGGGCTAGCTGGGCAAAGGTGAACCAGGGGCATCTTCCTCGTCCAATAGGGGAATCTCGAGCAATCTTTGAACATCCTCGGGGATACATGGAGTGTTTTCTACTGTTGTGGAGGCCCATGGCTCTCAACGCACACCCTACATGTGTCAATATAGCCCTTTGGAGGGTTAGGACTAGTGTTGCAGGAAACGTCCCCCCCCCCCCCCCACTGATCAAAAGCTCGATCTGCGATCCGTACCGATCCGTGGGGGATCCGCCCTCTGAAACGTGTTTCGGTTTTTGGGTGAAAAATGCGGTTCCTGTCATTTCGGAACCTTTTGCCCCAATCCGTGTTTCATTTTTTTCCGATCCGCGTTTCGGTTTTTTTGATCCGTGTTTCGGTTTTTTGGAAACGCGTTTCGGTTTTTTCCAAAACGCGTTTCGTATGGAGATAATTGAGCAACTATATGTTTAGCACTGGTCCATTTGGGAGCATGCATGCAATTAGCGATTCCAGGATGATGATGATCGAGTTCAGATGTCATGCCCATCTGGTCCTTTGGTTCCTAGGTTCCATGGTTCAACACAACAACAGGGGGTTCGTCTTCATTAGTTTCAATGCCACAACTTCCACAGGCACCATCTTCTTCTTTGCCACCACATGGAGGCTCGCCACCACGTTCTCTCCATGGTGGAAGGAGGAGAGATTAGTAGATATATTCACAATTTACTACTTTTGTCATAGATTAATCATTAGACTTGTAGGCTTGTGAATTTGAACCTTTTTGTCTTAGCAGTGACCAATTGACCTATTTTGTAAACATTATTATTTGAATTTTGGACATGACAAATGTTGACAATTGCTCACTTGCTAGATAAATCATAATATGCTCTATGTTTTATGTTTTATAATATGCTTAAATGTTTTATGTTTTATAATATGCTTAAAAATTTGATGTATGTTTGTAATTGCTAAAATATAGATGGTTGATGCTCGAATAATTAATCATTGATGTACATATTAGTAACTACAATGGAATCATGGATGCCATATCTATCTTGATTTATGCAAAAATATGCATGTTTTCATGTCTTCTACAACTAATTTGGTATTTGGGATGTTTATTTTGAATATAAATGCAAAAAAAATATAAAAAATATATATATAGCAGATGCTTCGCTTCCTAGATTTTTGGAAAATGACGCTTCCACGTCCCCGCTTCCAAAAAACATCCCCGTTTTGTCTCTGCTTTGTGCAACATTGGTTAGGACCCCGTATAGGGAGACCAAACCCAAGATGGAGACTATCTGCAATCCTGAATAAACCCAATACATCTCCAAGCCCTCCACTACAAGTCATTAGAGAAATCAAGTAAATGAGCTTACCAACCATGGACCACAGGTGGGGATTTCAGAATGGCCTGCCCTTCCATAATGGGCTTCGAGATGTACCAATGTCTCCCAAACCAAATGGGGTTAACCAAGTGTCGTATTAGGTGGTTTCTACTTCTAAAGGCGATAATATGTTCAGGGTACATCTTTTAAAAAGCGGTTTTATGTGATAGAGAGGTGAATGAAGTAGGGGATGAGAAGGGGCAACCCTGGGCCACACGTTGGGGTGCAAGGGTAGCCAATAAAAGAGAAGCCCACACTTGGGTTTATAATGTATAGGAGGGAGAAAGCGTGGTACATGAGGCGCCCCAACCTTGATTTTTCCACCCTTCTTTATATGCCTATTTGCCTTTTTTATGATTTTTCTTTGATTAACTGCTCAGGGCTCAAGGGGAAAGAGCATGATGTATGAGATGTAGCAGTGGATACCCCTTTTTAACATAGGGCGATTCATTGCCCACCAGGGGTTGTGACAATCATGGGTTCCTATTTGATGAACGAGGCTAATAGAACCTATAGGAACTAGGGTGATGGCCATGATGATGGGGTACAACTCATGTATTGGATTTTCCTCACGTGCTAAATGTGTTTGTCCCGGCCATATTTTGCATTTTGTGGTACATTTTCTTGTTGAATATAGCCAATTATTCTTTTACTTTTCTTTTTCACTGCATCAACCTTTGGGGCATCATTCCAGGCCTAACCCAAGGTGTTGGCAAGGGGAAGGGGAGAGCTAGCCCTATGTGGACCCAGTGGAGGAATGTGGACCTAGGTGGGAGAAATGATGAATGGGCTAATAATGAGTGGAAATGGGGCAATATATGCAGATGGGGAAGAGGGACCACGCAACCAAAATTAGGGTTTCCCGTGATTTACCATCCCTAAAGCCAAATGATCAGTAAAAGAGATCCCACAGGACTAGAATCTAAGGTTAACATCCAAAGGGGTCTAGGGGACAAGAGCACAGACCTATCCCACTCTTTCAGTTGAATCCCCCCACTAATCCATACCCAGAAATGTCCCTGATAAGCAAACTATAATACTCAATTACCAAATGACAAGGCATACCTTTAGGTTCGGGACGCCCACCTTCAAACATACGATCATGGCAGATGGGTGAGGGACCATATGGCTAGCTCGAGTGGCAGAGAAATGGCACAATGAGATAGTTAGTGGCTGCAAGGGCTTGTTGGTTGTCGGCTAAGGACCATCTTGGAGAAAAAATTTCTCCTAAGGATATCACCCACAAAATGGTGGGTAACTGGTCCCAAAAACCTAACAGAGGCTAAACTTATGGTTGCTGAGATACAACAAATATATATGTTGCTAGGATTGATTTGTTCAATTATCCTAGGACAAGGGTTGAGCCTAAGATCAAGAGTTGTTCTCACGCAGATCCTGCCATGCAAGCTTTTGCCTATAAATTTGATAAGCTTACAAATGAATTGATGCAAGGTCAAAAGACATTGATGAACAAATTGTCCATGATAAAGTGAGATAAGGGATCTCGACCTAATTTCCCTCCTAAAGCTCAATTTAATAGGGACAAATCCTTCAACAAGAAAGCCCCTAAGGGAGATCGTGCTAATCATCAAAGTATTCCAAACATGCCCCAACCAGCCTCGTGGGGCAAGAGGATTCCCTTTGGTGCCAGCCTTGTAAGGAGCCACACTCCTGGGAGGAATGTCCTTACAATCATGAAGAAGAAGATCCTGAGCCCTTGAACATAGTAAATGATAATGCTCCCTTCAATATTTTTCTTAGGGATACCTATTTCCACCCAGAAACTGATCAAGTTCATAATGTAAATGATAATGATAAAACCGAGTACATCATGGTTGTTGAGAACTGTGGAATGTTTAAAGGTGTGCAATATTCTAGGAGAAATAATGACCAAGACCAAGCAAGCTCTAGTTTAGGTAATCCATCCCAAAGGAAGGACAATTCTCAAGTACAAGCTCAAAATAAACCTAAGGCGAAGCCTAAGAACAATGACATTGCATAGGATGTGGATATGAAAAACGGTTTGGCCAAGGTTAAGGTTGAGGAGTTTGATGCCCCTCTTAATGAATCTCTTGGGAGCCATGAAATTGAGGAACCTTCCCAATGCCCTAAAATGATTGTGGCTCTTTCGAAGATATGGTGATTGTAGTACACCTTGTTCCTTCCTCGATTATCGGGATGATGTGATTGTGGATGTGTATGAGCCATCTACCTCTTCATGCCATAAGGAGGATGTGCCCGAATTTGCTCTTCATTGAAAATTTATGAGCTTGGTCATTGAGTTCCCCATTCTCTCATTGCAAGAAAGGTTGCACAAGTTAGATTCCTCTTTTTCGTCCTCATCAATGATCCTTGATACATGGTCCTCATATGTTCCCACCTCCCACCCTTACCATTCATCAAGCAAATATTCAAATGGAAAATGTGACATTTGGGTGCCCTACCTCATGAGGGTTCATAAGGGAAATTGTTTTTATATTGATATAATTATATGTTGGTTACATTGGTTGTATGACTACACTTAGCACTTGCATAACATGGCATGCATAGTAGTGTAGGATGCATCGCATATCATTTTTGCATAGCTACTATCATCATCTCATGTTCTCATGATTGCATATTAGAATAGATTTTCTTTTCTACATGGTTTTATTATTTGATGAAAACATGGGCGATAAAAATATGCCCATGACAAATGCTTCCAACATTGTCTGTGATGTGAGGGATACAATTCTACAGTCCTAGAGGATCACTGGTGTTCTCATGACCTCCCGTTCAAGTACATGATTCGTGAACTCTACAGTGAGCTCAAGTCCCAATTGGAGCAAGATGTTACCTACCAAAAATGGGAGACCCCATAGGACAATTTTTTTCTCCTAGATTTGTCTTCAGCCAGCAACCCCTAACAGCGACTAGTGTAGCCAATATTGTGCCATTCGATCTCTGCTCCCTAATCCAGTCATATGTACCCTCGCCCACCTGTCAAGAGTGTATGTTTGAAGGTGGGCCATCCAGTACTAAAGGTTTGTTCTTCATTGTGTAGTCGAATGCTTTTGCTTGTTTTTCCTTGGGCACTTTGGACATGGGTGACTTGGAAGAAGGGTTTTGACTGTATTTCTATTCCATCACCTTTAATGGGTTTAATCCTTAATCCTAGTCTTGTGGGGTATCCCCTATTGGCTTATAGCTTCAGGAAGGGCACTAGTTGGGAAACCCTGATTTTGGTAGTGTGGGCCCATTGTCCCATTTCACATTTTTCACTCCCTCCACACATTACAAGCTCTATTTGATCATATTCCCTCTCTAAGTCCACAAGGCATTGATACACCCCGTTCATTTGTCCACAAGTTTGGGTCAGGCATGGAAATGTTGCCCTGAAGGTTGATGTAGCTAAAATAACATTAAAAGCATATCACGGCCACAAACAAGAAACAAAAAAAATATTATAAAGATGCAAAAGATGGTCGGGACATTGTATTAACACACAGGCAAAAGCCAAACATGAGCTCTACCTTTTAATTATAGCCATCACCCTAGTTCCTAGGGTCCCACGAGTGCCCACGGATCATTAAGGAACCCATGTATGTCCCAACCCTGGTGGGCGATGCACTACCCCACATTAAGGGGCTTATAATGGATTATATCTTACAGAGCATGCTCTCATCCCTTAGAGCCCCAAGCATTAATAACAAAGGAAAATCAAGAAGAGGCAAGAGGAAGATGAAGAAGGGTGGAAAAACAAAGGTCGAGGTGACTCATGTACTACGATTGCTCCCTCCTACATCTCTACACCCAAGTATGTGGGCATCCCTCATCACTACCACCTTTGAACCCATGGCATTTGGCCTTAGACCACTATGTCCCTATCTACCTCATCATTATTCACATGGCCCCTATCACTTGAAGGATGTACCTTGGACATGTCTTTCCCCTTAGGGGTTGGGAACACCTAATAGGGTTGTTTATTAGCCACTCCTACCTAGGGAGGTAGCACTATTACATACTCAAAGCCCCGAATTTGGAAGAGAAGTTGATTATGAAGTCTCATTTGTGCCATGGATTAATAAGCTCGGTTCACTTAGATTCACTAATCAATTATTGTACTTGATGGTGAGGAGATGCATTGGATCTTATATGTAATTGGCAAGTGTTTCATCATAAGATGGACAACTTAACAGGAGCCCAAGCCCACCAGAGGATCATATTGAGAATTGTAGTGGATGCATTGAGAGCCATGGGACTCCATCATGTGTATTAGCATCATCCACACCATGGGCAACCTCAGTGTTGGAATTTCTAAGTTTAACCCATTAGAAATTCTTCCTGTACTATCTGATTTATTCCCCCCTACTTGTTCATTTACATAACATGTTATTTACCATGTAAATACTGAAAATAAATACAAGTACAGTATCAACACATACAGAACATCAACTGAAAGTAAAAAAGCACACGTGTGACACCATTGTTTGTGGACTAATGTCCCCAGAAAAACCCAATGCGGCAAAAACGGTGCAGCTATTCAGAGGGTTTTATTATTATGCAATTTCAGAATACAACCTGGGTGCCAGAAATCGCTCACCCAATAGAGAATGCCCTCAACAATAGTACCTCTCAATTGGAGATAGATATTCCGACTAAATCACCTGATGATCGATCACACAGCAACAATGCAATTGTTGCTGCTCTGTGTCACCCTATCTGGCTCTCTAGCTCCAATCTGTCCCACGAAAAATCTCTCAGCACTGCCTCTAAGCTCTGCGTCAGCCTCTCTGACCCAGCGTCAGCCTCTCTGGCCCAGCGTTAGCCTCTCTAGGCTCTATGTCAGCATCTGCAGCCTCTGCATCCCACATGGTCACCCTCTCTGGCTCTGCGCAACCCCTAGCTACATATGTGTGGCCCCTGGCTGCCTCTGTGTGGCCTCTATTTGGCTCTAGTCAACCTCTCCTGGCTTCTGCGCTGATCCTCCCAGTACTAACTCTGCCTCTATGCTATGTATTCACTGTCACTCAACTGCAACTTAGATCACTTCACTCAATTTCCTCAGCAAACCCTGCCCCGGAAAATCGAGTTCTTGATCTCTCTCGGTGTGTTCTCCAACTGACCCTCAAGCCTCCTCTTATACTTTTCTCATTGGTCCATCAATGGCCGAGATTAAATCTCTAATCAACGCCTAAAATTAGATTTGGCTTGATCCATGACTTTTGGACCATTCTAACAGAGTTTTATATTAATTCACATTAATATTTTATTTTTCCTAAGTTTAGACTCAGGATCTCCATTAAAAATATTAATTATTTTAATATCTCCCAAACTGGTTAGATTCTGCCCAAACCATTTTTGGGTCTTGGAGATCTCATGTGCTTTAGCCTCTCCACCAATTTTCGTGTCTAGAGCACATCCAATGCTCTAGTAATACTACTCACTGAGTATCACCATGATCATCCAGCATTGGTCCCTGTGCTGATGCTAGGCCTCCCTGCCCAACATCCTCTGCACTGTTGCATCATGTACTGCTACCCATGGCCCTGCCATTGCCACTGTTGCATCTGTACGGCAACTCCCTCTACATCTGTGTTGCTGCCCATGGCCCTACCACTCTGTCACTACTGCATCTGCAATGCATCCCCTCTCATCATGCTGCATCGTGCTACCCATAGCACTACCACCACTGATTGCTGCACTACAACTCAGTTACTGAGAAGTAAATAACTGATCCTCCCAACTCTGACATCTCTGTCAGGCTAGAAACACTTCCGATGTTGAAGCTCCCTTTGTCGCTGTAAAGTGCTCCCTCTACTGACCTTTGCGCTGCTGCAACAACTCCATGCATACCGCACTGCTACCTCACGCTATCTCAGGACTCCTGCACTGTAGAACTCTTTGTTGCTCCATCTGCATCCGTCTCTACCGACATCTACCAGTGCTGCTACTCCTCTTCGAGGCTCCCATAGAAAGGTATAATCCAAGAGATTAGGTACCTCAAGTATCCTGCTCCTCATTGTCTGTAGTCTATCTTACTACAGCTCGATGTCTCCCCACATACTCTCAAGTGGCGCATGAGCACTCATGGCACAGTCGTCATTTGTCTCCACCTCTTTCTCTTCCCTCGCTGGTGCCGCCTTGGTCTCTGAAGCCTCTCCCTTGATCTTCTTCCTCGTACACTAGTTCACATAGTGACCTAGTTCCCCATAGTGGAAGCATTTGACCTTGGAGAGGTCCTTCTTTTGTTTCTCCTGCTTTCCCACAGATGCTAGGGTAGCATCCTCCTCTTCCTCCTTGATTCAGACCCCCTTGCCGCTGCTTCCCGCATTGGTCAGCCATCTGATCTCTTCTTGACGAAGAGCCACCCACAGTTCTTCCCAATCCAAAAGATTCGACTTGCCCAATAAGCTCTGGACAAATACCTCCCAATCCTCTGAGACTGCGTTCAATGCGGTCCTCACCAACATCTCCTCATCCGGCGTGGCCCCTATGGAAGTCAATTGATCCTGGATCTCCGTCAATCGCCCGAGGAAGACATCTATCTGCTCTTCCCTCTGCATCTAGTATGACCGCAGCTGATTTTCTAGAAGCATCTTCCTCTCCGCAGATGTATGCTGATACAACTTCTTCAGAGCATCCCACATCTCATTTGTCGTATTCTTCTCGGCAATATGTGGTACCACATGATCCTTGACCCCATCAAGAATCATGCACTTAGCCCTAGCCATTGCCTCCTCGTACTTCTCATTTTCAGCCAGATCAACTGGGATCACGATCACTTTCAAGGCAAAGTTCTTGATGCGATACCTGTCTAGAATGGACAAGATCCTGGCCTTCCAGACAATGAAGTTGGAGGCTTCGTCCAGTCTATCCTGATCTCTTAGCCCATTCACAGCCATTTCGCTACTCCTCTTTCGACTCTTCCAAGTCTCTTTACTTCCCTCCTGGAAGTCCTCTGATCGACTCTTGCTGAGTCTCTCAACTTCCCGTCTAGAAGTTCTTAGTTTGACACCCTCTGAGCCTCGATTTCCCTTGTGGAAACCCCTCTGCTAATGTCGAGATGCCCCACTCCGATTGTTTGTGAAACTACACCACTGATCCAAATTCCTTGACTAGAAATCCTCGGTAGCAACTCCCTCCTCCTTAGTATTGCCCTGTTAAGTACTGTTCTAACCATAGTACCCCACCAGCTTCGCTCTGCATATTACCCACAGCCTCCTATGCCCCAGGCAATCTAAAGGTTAGAACCTCTAGACTCTGAGCAATCCCGACACCGATAAAATATGCACCTCCTTACCACAGCGTCGATACTTCCTGACTGGGAAAGATGATCGAGCACTATGTAGGTCAGGTTTGCTCTTCTCTGCCTCTACGTTGATCTTCCTCCTGGCTCAAACTGATGATGCAGGCTCTCTACATCACCCCTTCCTTGCTACTTTCTGCTAAGAACAACTTTTGTCACTCGGGACAGTTGTTTTTGTTACTACTCTGCTCAGCTGATGCCTTCAGTTATCATGTGATCTGCAGCCACGCTCTGATACCATGTTGGAATTTCTAAGTTTAACTCGTTAGAAATGCTTCCTGTACTATCTGATTTATTTCTTCCTACTTGTTCATTTACTTAACAAGTGAATTACCATGTAAATACTGAAAATAAATACAAGTACAGTATCAACACATACAGATCATCAATCGAAAGTAAACAAGCACACAAGTCACGTCGCTTTTTTGCACTAATGATCCTGGAAAAACCCAAGGCGGGAAAATTGGTGCAGCTATTCAGAGGGTTTTATTATCATGCAGTTTCAGAATACAACTTGGGTACCAAAAATGGCTCACCCAATAAAGAATGCCCTCGACAGTAGTACCTCTCAGTCGGAGACAAATATTCCAGCTAAATCACTGGATGAACGATCCCACAACAACAATGCAGCTTTTGTTGCTCTGCCTCACCCTATGCGGCTCTCCAGCTCCAATCTGTCCCATGAAAAAACTCTCAGCGCTGCCTCTAGGCTCTGCGTCAGCCTCTCTGGCCCAGCACCAGCCTCTCTAGGCTCTGCGTCAGCCTCTAGAGCCTCTGCGTCCCACATGCTGGCCCTCTCTGGCTCTGCGCAACCCATGGCTACCTCTGCGTGGCCCCTAGTTGCCTCTACATGGCCTCTAGTTGGCTCTGCGTCAACCTCTCCCGGCTTCTGCGCTGATCCTCCCGGTACTAACTCTGCCTCTCTGCTATGTATTCACTGCCCCTCAATTGCAACTCAGATCACTTCACTCAATTTCCTCAGCAAACCCTGCCCCAGAAAATCAAGTTCTTGATCTCTCGGTGTGCTCTCCCACTGACCCTCAATCCTCCTCTTATACTTTATCGTTGGTCCATCAACAACCGAGATTAAATCTCTAATCAACATCTAAGATTAGATTTCGCTTGATCCATGACTTTTGGACCATTCTAACTCGGTTTTATATTAATTCACATTAATATTTTATATTTCCTAAGTTTAGACTTTGGAACTCCATTAAAAATATTAATTATTTTAATATCTCCCAAACTGGTTAGATTCTGCCCAAACCATTTCTAGGTCTTGGAGATCTCATGTGCTTTAGCCTCTCCTCCATTTTTCATGGCTAGAGCACATCCGATGCTACCCCAAATCAACACTCAGCACCTTCAGCAACTTTTTATCTGCAAGATGATATACTTGGACCAACGTGACCCAGTGGGCTTAGCATGATCACGGCAGTTCATCCAAGGCCCATAGGAGGTTTGTCTCATTCTTGAGACATGGGAGGGAAGGCAACATCATTAAAGCCCTCATTTGGAGCATTGTGCAAGCTTATCTTTCATTTGGAAACCCATGAGACCAGCAGATGTGCCCCAAACCCATTTGGAGACCCACATGATGACTTACATGGAAAATTACGATCATCCCCTAATTCATCTTTATTGGAGCCCTCTCTCTCATCATGACACTTAGAGGACTCAACGAGGCCCTCCAACAACCCTTCTTCATCATGATGTCATCATTTCGGCTCACTTCTGGATGGCTTTTTCATAAATATGATGGCTATTTGGTTGGCTTGTAATCAACACTTGTTATTTACACATTATTTCACAATTATTGTGGCTCATTAGGCTAAATTGAATTAAGAGAGACTCATATAAATAAAGATAAGTCTCCTTTGTGAGAACTCCTCATCTTCACTTGGATTCTTCTTTTGTAAAGGAACATGCACTTTTTCGTTGGACGCTATTGGAGCTTCTTATATGCATTTTGATATTTGGAGCAAAAGTTTTCAATCTTCGTTGGAGCTACTTCATGATTTGCGATTAGATATACCATATTGTCATCTTCAAAGTGCTTCATGTTGAATACTTTTCTTGGAATAATGTCTAATGTAAGGAATTCTTGCAACTAGTTAATGCTCATGTGCCCTAATTTGTTGAATATCATTTTGGAAAACTATTTGGTTTGCAATTGCATATATTACTCATTGCATGAAAAATGATGAATGTTCCAAGCAGATGAGGTTATGTCTTTCTTCCATGAAACTTCATAAATCTTGAGTGGGCAAATGTTAAAGGTTGGTAGTTAGGGCATCAATCTTCAGCCTCCTTAAGGATGGTTTTGGCTAATTTTAAATCATCTACAACTCCATAGCCTAAAGGACTAGGCATTGGTGATCAACACTTCTCCATATTTTCTCTTCCTAAATTTTTGTCCCCTAAAGGTAGGGCAGAAATCTAGGACTTGCAACGAAATTTTAGGGAGGTGATTTTTGAGGAAACTGAGGGTCCACACATCAAGCTTAGGGTCTATGCTACCTATGCCCCAAGTTTGGTGGGCATTTCCCTGAGTTTCATCCATAAAATCTCTTGCCCTAGGTGCTACTCCAAGAGGGAAAACCTAGGTCTTGATCTCCTCCTAGAGCTTTCTTGGAGAGCATTTAATTTCCCTGAAGCATTGAGCCATTGTTGTGTCTCTCCTTGAATGGGCCTTGTGGAATCATATCACACCTAAATCATTGATTTATTCATTCAAAGTGATTCCCTTCCTACCAAGACTCCTCCCAATAGTGAAAGTTTGTAAACAAAAGGGGACCTTAACTAAGGTGATAGTGGATCATTATCCCATTGTTGTCACTTAATTTAATAGTTGTCCCTTTGGTTTTCCCCTCCTAGGGCCCCACTAGATTGTGTGGTAATAGGTCTCATTAAAGATGTGAAGGTAGCTTTAGCAACTAATAAGGACATTTCTACATTGATGGACATTGGAATCATTGACGTGCCAGATGCATGGGGTATGTTACTATCAAGGAAATGGTGCGCATCAATAGGTAGCCAATTGGAAATGGACTTATCATATGCCACTATTCCAAATTTTGATGGGACATTGTTTATGTTGTAAAGGGAACCTCAAATTCCTAATATTGTTGAAGACATTGAGCCTTTCCCTTTCCCCCAATAATAATAAGACCATATTTAGCAAAAACCCAAAGGTTGTGAGTCCAAAATCCAGTGTTGTGAAAATCGCGATCCAATCGCGCTTTTTTGAAAAAATCGCAAGTTTTTTCCCATGCCGATTAAATCGCGATTTTTAAACGAAAAAATCGCGGAGAAATTTTTTTTGGCGATTTTTTTGAAAAAATCGCGATTTTAACCGAAAAACGCATGGGGTCGGGCGGCAGCGGGTTTTTAAATAGGAAAAATGAAAAATCATTTGCCCATTTGGACAGCGCGCGGCGGAGGAGAGCTTCTCAGATGGGAGAGAGGACCTTGAGGGCGATTTTGCTGATTCGAGAGGAGATCGCTCACTATTTCGAGAGGAGATCGCCATTTTCACCGTAGAATCGGTATGTAGGTTGATTTTTTTTAGTTTTCATTGTTTCAAAACAATGTTTTTCTATGTTTTTAATTTTTTTTTGTTGAAAAACTTCATATGGGCACCATTTTTTTTTGTTTTCATTGTTTTTAAAAAATTGTTTGTATTTCTTCATTGATTTGGGATGGGTAGCTTGGTATGGCTATGGGAACCAAATTTTTTTTTTGTTTTCA
>APFE030833223.1:49090-112954 GCA_000404065.3 Pinus taeda
ACTTTGTTTCAAATTTCATTGTCTCTTCAAATTCCATTTTTTTCTTATGTTTATTTAAAATTTTATTTGTAATTTTGTTGTAGATGCATGGTGGAAAATGTATGGTGGCAGGGTACCCCTTCTGCAAAAGCTTTTCATTCGCATCCTCAGCCAAACATTTAGCTCCTCAAGATGTGAGCACAACTGGAGTGTATTTGAAAAAATACACAACAAGAAGCGCAACAAGTTAACACTTAAACATTTAAAATATTGCAAATTTCCAAATAAATTTTTGAATTCATTGAACAATATTTTTTTATAATTATTAATTATTATTTCATGATCTTTGTACAGGTTGGAGTCCCAGCGACTTAATGACATGGCCTACGTCTACTACAATCTTCGATTGTGGGTGAGGCAACTTGAGAGGACACCTGATGTGGGATGTCATCTCATTGGATGGGATTGACACCATTGCTGCATGGAGGTTTGAGGCCGAGAGGCCTCTCATGGAGTCTGCTGATGATTGGTTAGTGCAGGATGTAGTGGAGGGGGAGGAGGAGCAGGAGCAGGAGGAGGAGCAAGTGGAGGAGGAGGAGGAGGAGGAGGTCACACCGCCTGCCCGGGCTACCACTACCACCAGTAGAGGACGTGGTCTACCTCCTATAGCTCCTACTTCTAGTTCTTCAGCTTCTAGAGCACATCAGACTCCACTGCCATCTCCACCAGCACAGGCACCAGCGTCTACATCTAGACGGAAAGGGAAAGTTGTGGCATTTTCTTGCAAGAGGGGCAGAGGAAATCAATAGGATTAGACTTTCATTTTATTGTATATGACATTATGACATGATGAGATACATTATCATATTTTTTGTTGATATTTTGAGGCTGAGTTGGGACCCAGGAGTCAGGACTTACTATTCAGGACATGATTCAATGTTATGTGTGATTTTAGCGCTAGAAATTATATTAAACATCTTATATATTAGTTTTTTTATCATATTTATGTGTCAATGTATTTATTTTATGTTCTAGATGGTTTAGATATTGAAAAAATTGAAAAAAAATGAAAAAAAATGAATCTTTTTGATCCAAACGCTTTTTTCCCGCTTTTTTCCGCTTTTTTCCCGATTTTTCCGATTTTTTCGCTTTTTTCCCCGCGCCGATTAAATCCCGCTCGCGCTTTTAACAACATTGCCTAAATCCCCTAGTGGCCCCCCAAATTTCATTACGCCTCCAAGTTACCAAGAGGTCTGCCACATTAAGAAGTCAAAGTTCAAACTCAAGGTCGACCATCCCTAAGAGGCAATGGGTCAAAAAACCAAAGAGGGAATACCAAGTACGTGACCTTGTCCTAGTTGATAAAGACCTTATCCCTATTAGAATCCATGGAAAAGTGGGTGTAGGATATTTGTATATTGCTAAACTTGATGGTGAACTTTTTCCTTCACTAGCGGAAGGGAGCCACCTAACTTTGTTTAATGGAGACTAACTTTGAATATGTATAGTAGTTAGTTGCATTGTATATTGTGTGAGCATTCTAAAATCTTGCATTACGTATCATGTTTCATTGTAGAATAGATTGCATTTAGCTTAGACTTTAATTTATGTACGGATTTATATTTTCATTTAAAACATGGGTGATACCCTACACCCAATGCACATGTTCTCAAACAAGTTGATTGGAATAAGAAAGGTTACAAATCTGCAAGCTTAAGGATTGTTGGACTTCTCATGAATTCTATGTTCAAGCTATTGGATCATGCGCTCTATGATGAGCTCACGTACTCGAGTTGGAGCCAAATTTTACCCACCAAAATGGGTAACCCCATAGGAGAAAACTTTTCTCCTAAATTGGACAGCCAACCAGCGAGATAGCCAGTAGCCCCTGCTAGCCAACATTAGCTAATAATATGCCATATATCTCTGCCACTTGCATCAACCATTTGCTTCTCACCCATCTAGCATGAGCACATGGATGAAGGTGGGATGTTGCTCAAAAGGTACTTTGATCATTTTGCAATCAGGTGCTTATACTTGTTTGTTTTGGACATTTAGTATGGATTATGGGGTGATCTGGAAGATTGATAGACTATGACCGTGATCTTGTTCTCTCACCTTATTTGGGAGGTTGATCTTTAATCCTTGTCCCTTAAGGCCCTTTGGGTATAGGAGGGGCACTACTTGGGAAGCCCTAATTAAGATAACGTAGTTCCATCTTCCCCATATGTCATAATTACCACCTTGCATCTTGCATTACAAGCCCATATCTCACCTCCATTCCTCAGTTAAACCCTGTCATTGGCTCATTAGGATTTGGCACTCATATGTCAACATCTAAGTTGTACTAAAACAGATACGGATACAGGGTTTGAAACGGATACAGCAAATTTTCAAAAAATCCAGATGTATATATCATATTACCATTCATCTTTTAGAATCCAAAATTTATATCTAAAAATACATAATCATCATCATGAATTCAACATAAACAAATCATCATCATCAATTGAGCATAAATATTGTCATCATTGTTAGTGATTATTATAACATTCAACATATTATCATCATCATTAATAATGTAATCAAAAAATGCTACAACGTTTTTGCTTTCGGGTCCAACTCCTTCAAAGAACATGTCATGCATGGCAAATGATATCTATCTTCCTTGTATGGCAATTAAAAGGCCCATGGGATCATTGGGATATTCTGTCAAGACCTATTTGAACATTTCAATCTTCTCAACGTCAGCTTGGTCTCTTGACTATATGCAAGCAAAAGATTGGGTAGAGAAAATTTGTTATATTTGAGGAATTTATGAAATCAAGAGAAAAATCAATGACAATCAACAAAACCTTAACCAAACTAAAAATTAATCGCTCAAATAAATCTCTTTATGAAGACATTCATCAAACCCTTTTGTTTGCAATTTTGAACATCGATTTTTTTCTTAGTAAGAATCCTTGACAAATATATGGAGTGTCGTTGTTTCTAAAGATTAAGAAGAGACGTTATGAGACTGTGTTTATAGTGAGTTTATTTGCAAATCTGATTGCTTCATTTCTATTATTTATTTATGGCTATAAAAATTTTCATGCTTTTTAACATTTTAAGGGTGGATTTTGATCACGATTTCCATGGAACTGTTTTCGTATTTCCGGAAACAGATTTAGAAAAATTTAAAACCCTTGGAAACGTATCCAATTCCAAATATGAAGTTTCCGATTTTTTGAAACAGTACAAAAAAGTTTTACAGCGTTACAAACAAGGATCATATCAGTTTCCATATCGGAAACAGGGATCCATGTTTTCAGCAAATTCTTTAGGTGTATCTGGTAACTTAGGTCAACATACCTAGGTAAGGCCCAGAAACTCTGCCCTAGGAAGTTGATGCAACTAAAAGAAACAGAAAGAGCAAATCATGGCCACAATAAAGTAAGGGGAAAGAAAAATCAAGATGCAAAAGATGGCTAGGGACATAAAGATTAGCACATGGGCAAAAGCCTAGCATGAGCTCTACTTCAATCATATGGCCACCCCCCGTTCCTAAGCATATATTGCTCCATTACATCAAAGGAAGGAACCCTTGCATGTGCCAACCCCGACGAGTGAAACACTAACTCATCTTAAAGGGGTAATAAATTGTTACATCACAAAAAGCAACATCCAACCCTTGAGCTATAAGCGGCAATACAAAGAAAAATCAAGAAGTAAAAGGCGCACAAGATGTAATATTTCTAACTGAAATATTCAGTAAATAACAAAGACATGCATGAAGCTACAACAATATAAATTTAACACACGCATGCACCATCAACAAATTAAATAAACTAAGCAAGAAAGTTGAGCCATTTTATTAATAGTGCTGGAAATTGGGTACAAAATAGAATAGAACAATAGATCATGGGATTGTCACTGCATGCATGCAAAACCTGAGGGAAATGAATTAGAGCCAAGTGTTGGAAAATGGCCCAAATAATTAACTCACACTACTAAGAAATTATGTTGTTCTTGCTAAGGATGAACTGGTGTTTCTTCCCTTAGTACTGCTCCAAAAATTCTGAAAATTTAATTTGAGGCTCTTCACACCAAACCCATAAAAACCCATAAATGGTTTAGCTTAACTCTAGGCCAAGATCAAGCCCACCAAGTGGTGTGAATAACGCAGTTTACCCATAAAACTCATTGTTGAAGGAATGTTGATTTCCACACTGAATACTACCTGGAAAATTCTAAAATTTTAAACACAAACTCCTCTCACAAAAGCAAAAAAAAAAAACCGAGAAAAATTTTGGGAAGATTCCAGATGATCTAGAAAACCCCAATTTAGTGCAAGTTTCCCAATCTGCCTAGCTTTGCATACTGATCCAAATAGATAAATTCATACCTCAATGCTCCAACTCTTCAGTCCTACAAATCACAGCAAAATCTCCAGCTGAAATGAGAGAAATATCATGCAAAACCTTCGGTACTCCAACCCTATGGAGTTGATTCTCAAATGGACACTTTGAATTGCTTATGCGCCCAGAAAATACGTGGAACTAGGTAAACAACTGTAATAAGCTTTGTGGAAGGATGGAAGATGGACTCTCCAACTTCCTCACTAGGGATACACTCAAAGTTCTCCAAAATAAGGGTTGACTTCTGCCTAGAATTCATTTACTAAAGCTTAAACAGCATTTGGCCCTTGCGCTAAAGAGCTCTAAGAGAAGACAAAATCTTAAGTGTAATAGTCAAACGATGCCCAACAAATGAGTCTCTCCTCCTTATATAATTTCTCTCCATGCTTCTAGACTCATTTTTAATATTATTTTATTGGTGGGGGGCATTTTCCACTTAATAGATTTTTTCCACCATTTTAATAAAATAATATTTGTTGCCATTCTCCAATAAAATATTATTTTGTTACGCTTTTCTAATAAAAATAATATTTTCCCCCTTCTAATCAAAACTAAGGAAAACCCCTTAGCAATTTTGTACTCACAAAAATTGGGAATATTACAATCCTCACTGCCAAAAATTGCTTGTCCTCAAGCAATGCCTGAACAAGTGCTCCCCCTTTCTGTTGTCCCAAACTACCTTTGCAACAATATCGAGGTCCCAAATGTGCCACTAAGTCATCCCTATTCCATGCACTATCCTGTCATAAAGGAATCCCTTGATACCAAGATCCCAAGCCATTCTAATCAATGTGAAGCGCCCCTTGTTCCACCCACCGTCCAACCAGGTATAAGCTCCAGAAGCCCTCCCCATACTGTCCATGAGTAAATCATCATGATAATATAAAATTCTAATCAACCCATCGTGAAGTTGCCCTACTGAGTAGTCAATCACATGCACTTTAGGAGTAGGCTCCCAAAGATACAATCTAACCCCTGGGGAGATGAATCTTCGCCCACATGAGCTCTCCCTAATCTCCTCATGTCGATCATCATGCCATACTAGTGAAGCCCCCAATGCCAACAACAAACCACTAAAACCCAATGGAAGATTTGAATGATCTTCCCTTGTAAGAACCAACTCATCCCTAAGGGTAGTTGAAATGCCAAATCTTGTGATGCAAGGATCCCATGCCCATCACAGTGTGAGATTTTCCTCCTAACACCACAACACCCCAATCATGACTGTCTACCCAACATCCTTGTACTGGAGCCTCCTCTCCTATAACACTCAACCACAATATCTGTCATGATTGAAGCTATGCTCAACCTGCAAGGGTAACTCAGTAATGCCAGATTCTACCACTCCATGGCTAGCCTCAATCCTAAGCAGCAACATGCCTCGTTGTTATGAATATAATTCATAACAAGTAAATAAATAAAATAAATGTAAATGTTAAATAATCAAATATCGATTATGTTAAATAGTCATTAAGTTAACTAAAGAGGCATGTCTAAAAGACATGCCTAGTCACGAAAGGACACCTGCTTAGGTATATATATGCAGGTCCTCATTGTAACATTCATCACTTATACATTTTATATATATAATAGATTATTATTACAAATACCTCTTGTGTATTTTTACATTCAAGCCTGCAAGCTATCGGTATTAAATTTTAATGCTTCAATAACAGTTTTTATGCTTTAGTGGTATCAGAGCCATGGTGCACAATATAATCATGCAATTCTTTGAGCGTAGTTCACCGCACAATATGCCATTATGTTCACATCCTACATCCATGGAGAATTTTAGTAAAATTCAAGAAGCATTTCAGCATTTAGAAAAATCATATGCGGAAGTTAAAGCATGTTGAAAGGAAATCAATAATAAGGAAGATAATAACGATAGTGAAGAAACGAAACTAGGTGAAGCAAGAGAGGAAGATGTTGATCAGAACGATGATAATGAAAATGAAAATGTAATAGATAATGATGAATATGTATCAAGGGCCATTCTTGGCCATGATAAAGCAGACGTTTTTCAAACTTTCATTACTAATGAAATTGATAAAGACTTGAGTTCAGCAATTAGAACTGAAGTTGTGGTAGATTATGAGAGGAAAGATGCCATGATATTGGATAGGCCCAATGCGGCTCATCTTCTTCCAATATAAGGTCAAGATGAGTGTAAGAACAATGTTATTTTGGTGGATAATTAGAATGATAGACTTGACAGGGAAGACACCCAACTTAATTTTCATAAACAGATTGATCTTGAAGAGGAGGATTCTCGAGATAATTTGAAGGGTGACCTTGGGATTGCTAAGATCAAACTGAAAATGTTGTGGGATCACCTGACAAATGTTTTCAATGCAATATATTAGACAAGGTATTGTGGCCTTCCATATCACGTCGCTTGAAACAAGTTGTGGAGAAACAACTTTCAAAAAAATATGAACATGTAATATATTGCAAGTTGTCAAAAAGACAACCCAACCTTTATGAAGATCATATTGCGAGTTCAAAAACATGGGCATCTTTAGCCAGTGGCAACTTTCTTGGTCTCATTAATATTCTGATGCAGCTACGTAAGGTCTGTAATCATCCAAATTTGTTTGAAAGCAAGTCAATTATAAGATCATTTGATATGTTGGGGCTCGAGCAACAAGTATGTTCAAATATTTGTTCCATACTTAGTGGGAATGAATCTGGGATTCTCTCAACTAGAAATTGTGATGAACCCGTTGGAGTATGATCACGTGTCAAAAGTTGCAACCCCCATCTCATTGGTTCAGGAGGTTGGTAAAACAGTGCGAAACACGCATATGGATTTCCAAATGAATTCAATGAATTGATTGAGCTGAATACTCAATAATAATACAGAGATATTTTACAAAGATAGAAACATCAAGTTTCTATGTGAGATTCAGTTTCATTTAAGAAACTGCTAAAGAAAGGAAAATAGCAATAATTAGAAGAATGAGCATTAACCTATTATTAGAATTATTCTAATATCTAATACCCTCCCTTAATGCTCAATCTATTTACAACACCAATAGACCCCCTGAATTGTTCAAATTTAGCAGGACCAAGAGGCTTGGTGAATATGTCTGCGGGCTGCTCTGTGGTGGGAACATACTTCAGCTGAACAGATCCGTCTTCAACAAGCTGGCGAATGTAGTGGCAATGAGTTTCCACATGTTTTGTTCGTTCATGAAAGACGGGATTTTTGGCAAGTTTGAGCACTCCCTGATTATCACAAAACAAGGAAGTAGGACCTATCTGGGAAGCATGCATGTCTGCAAGCATACGTCGAAGCCAAACCGCCTCACAGGATGCCTTAACTGCTCCTCGATATTCTGCTTCGGTGGAGGAGAGAGCCACGGCTTGCTGCTTCTTACTAGTCCAGGTGACAGCACCGGATCCTAGACTAAATACATACCCAGCTGTAGATTTACGATCATCAACCGAACCGGCCCAGTCAGAATCTGTGTAACCACTGAGTATAGGATCGGAACTGTGAGTGTATAGAAGTCCATAATCAGAAGTGCCATGCACATATCTTAGCACACGCTTTGCTGCTATCCAATGATCAGCTTTAGGAGCGGACATGAAGCGGGAAATGTAGCTTACTGAAAAACTGATGTCTGGTCTGGTGGCAGTAAGGTAGATAAGACTGCCTACTAATTGCCTGAATAAAGTTTCATCCACAGGAGGAGAAGATGACTGGGCTGAAAGTTTGAGCCCTGGTTCCATAGGAGTCGTGGCTGGTTTGCAATCCTGCATTCTGAACCTGTCCACAAGATTCTTGGCATACTTGGACTGAGAGAGAAAGATGTGATTCTCAGTCTGCCAAACTTCAATCCCCAGACAGTAGTGAAGAAGGCCCAAGTCTGTCATATCAAAAGTTCTGCATAAGTCTTGTTTGATCTCATGGATCAAATGTGCAGAGCTGCCAGTAATGATAAGGTCATCTACATAGACTACCACAAACAAGATATCATCATCAGTGTTCTTGATATACAGATTTGCATCAGATGGGCTTCGCTGAAAACCATGATCTGTCAGGTACTGATCAATTTTCATGTACCATGCCCAAGGAGCTTGTTTCAGTCCATAGAGAGCTTTAGCTAATCGACACACTTTCTGTTCTTGACCGGCAATTTTAAATCCTGGAGGCTGAGTCATGTAGACTTCTTCCTGTAAGTCACCGTTTAGGAAAGCACTTTTTACATCCATCTGATGAACTTTCCATTTAAACTAAGCTGTTAGGGCAAGAACAAGACGTATGGTACTCATTTTGGCTGTAGGAGCAAAAGTCTCCTCATAGTCAATGCCTTCCTTCTGTGAGAATCCTCGAGCCACAAGCCGAGCTTTATATTTGTCTAGAGTTCCATTGCTTTTGTACTTCACTTTATATATCCATTTGCAGCTAATGGGCTTTTTTCCTGCAGGAAGATCAGACAGGGTCCATGTGTGATTTTTCTGAAGACTCTGAAATTCAACGTCCATAGCCTGTTCCCATTCAGGTGTACCTTTAGCCTCTGAGTAAGTTTGAGGCTCAAAGGTACTGTGGATATTAGCCATAAGCGCAAAATTGACTGTAGACTGTTGAGTGCTCTTATGTCTAGAGGTGCGTCCTTCAAGAAGCTCATCATCTCGAAGATCACCAATGGTTTTAGCCCACCATTTTGGTCGAAGAGTAGAGGAACTAACAGTAGGAGTAGAAGAAGAAGAGGGGTCAAGAGCAATAGGAGCAGCAAGAGACGGGTTATTTTCCGGAGGAAGCTCGGGCAGTGTATTATCAAACATTGATACTGCATCATCCCTCCCATCAGGTGGACCTACCGGAAGAAGAACACTGTGAGGCTGATCTGTAGAATACTGCTCAGAAGAAGAGGACTGAAAGAATCCTCTGTCTTCATCAAATACCACATCCCGACTGAAGCTATACGACCAGTAGCAATATCAATTAGTCTATAAGCCTTGTGGTGATCACTGTACCCTGTCATCATGAGTTTCTGGCTTTTGGAATCCAACTTAGAGCGTTTAGCAGCTGGAATCCAAGTATATGCAATTGAGCCGAATACTTTGAGGTGACTGATCTTAGGCTTACGACCAGACCACACCTCTTCGGGAGTTTTCCCTTTAACAGCGTGAGTAGGTGATCTGTTAAGGAGATAAACCGCAGTAAATACTGCTTCAGCCCAGAATTTGTTGGGAATATTCTTGTGCTGTAACATGGAGCGAGCCATTTCAACAACCGTGCGGTTGCGGCGTTCAACAACACTGTTCTGTTGAGGGGTGTAGGGGGTAGTGAACTGGCGTTTTATGCCATGAGTAGCACAGAAGGTGGAAAAAGCAGAAGAGCAAAATTCACCCCCGTTATCTGTTCTAAGAGTCATGATATCACAACTAAACTCTTTTTCCACTAAGATTTTAAACTTCTGAAATATACTAAATGCATCAGATTTATTTTTTAGAAAATAAACCCACATCTTTCTACTGAAATCATCTACAATAAGCATAAAATATTTGCAAGTAGAGATAGAAGATGTTTTCATGGGCCCACAAATATCAACATGAATTAGCTGGAGTACCTTAGATGCTCGCCAGGATTCGCCATTTGTGAATGAAGACCGATGTTGTTTTCTAGCTTGACATGTGCCACATACGCCCAACTGCTGAATCTGAATATCAGGTAATCCTGACACAAGTCCTTCCCGAGAGAGCTGAGAGAGATACTGCATGTTTAGGTGCCCATATCGCTGATGCCATAGAGTGCTGATGGGAGAAGCACGAGCTGCTAGAGCCACTTCTGGAAAGTCACCGGTGTCAAGAAGTCTATATAGACCATGATCTTCTAGGCCAACAGCAACTGTAAGATTTTTCTCCCTGTCGATAATAGAGCATTTGTGCAAGCTGAATACTATATCAAGCTGAGGAGAGTTCCTCATAATCTGACTGACGGACAGCAGATTAATTTCCATCCCAGGAACATAGTATACATTCAGGAAGGTAAGGGTGCGTCCACCAGACTGGATTTGGACTGTACCTCGACCATCTACTGTGTATTTTTCACCTCTGCCAAATACCACGGAATCACTGAAAGGTGAGAAGTCAATAAACCAGTCACACCTGTGAGAGAAATGGCGTGATGCACCAGAGTCAATGTACCAGGCAGATGATGGAATATGATCGAAAGACCTTTTAGCCATAAAAGCATAAAAGGCAGAATCCGTCTGCTCGGAATGTTCTGCGATATTTGCTGTCTGATGAACTCCTCCCTGTTTCTTCTGTTCAGAAGCAATTCTCTGTCGGCAATCTTTCTTCATGTGACCAAATTTGTGACAGTAGTTACACTGCACAGTTTTCTTCCTAGCAGGATCAAAGGACTGAGAAGAACCTTTCTGCTGAAAGGACTGAGATGACTGATATTTGGCAGCAAAGGCATTTTCTGAAGACGTTGATGCTGCACCACTACCAAACTGTTGTTTCCATCGATCCTGCTGCATAAGTTTGGTGCATAAGTCGGGGAACTTTAGATCAGCATTAGTGGCAGTAATGTTTAGGGTTTCTATGAAGTGCTCATAAGATTGTGGTAGACTTTTCAGAGTGATGACTACCAGATCTTCTTCCTCCATGGTGCGACCAATGGCTTCGAGCTGATCTCGAATATCTTTAATCTTGTTGAGATGTTCCTGTAAAGACACATGTTCGTCCATCATGATGGAGAACAACTGATTTTTTAGAAAGAAGGCTCTGCTTTTGTCGAATGTCTCATGAAGGTCCTTCAGCTGTTGCCAGATCTCAGCGGCTGTCTTGCCAGAAGGAATCTGTGGTAACTGATCATCAGCGACAGAAAGCTTGAGAAGCATAACTGCCTCGCGATTTCGATCATCAAACTTGTCTTGATCAGTGCCGGCTGTACCAGGACGAAGCTCCTTTTTGAGAACAAGCTGGTCAAGGCGCCTATATTCAAAAATGGTTAACATTCTCTGTTTCCAGATGTTGTAGTTTGTGCCATTGAAGCGTTGACTTCCTTCCAGCATCAGTTTGGTTAGTGAAGCCATCTGTCTGTTTCCCAAATAGTGAGATTTGACTGTTTTGAACAGAATCTGACTGATATATAACCTGCAAGTGCTTCTTTGAGGGAGAAATACCAATTTCTGCTATGACCATACAGGATCAAATTTTGAGAAGCACAGTTCTACTTAGACCAATCACTAAAAAAAATTATTTTGTGCTACCACTTCTTGAAATGATACAGAAAAGATGTATCAAAAATATATATCTCAATATATAAAAAAATTGGTCTGCTGTATATAGCCACAGTTTATGGATCGCGCAGCGAAAACAAACTTTCGGATCACAGATACGAAGGCTTGTATATAGTCACAGTTCACTCAAAAAAATCGGATCACTGATACGCAGACTTGCTGACTGGTAAAAAAAATTTACGAGTTCACAAAGACTGGGACGTGGCACGACTTACGTGAATGAGAATTTAGAACGATCGTGCTGAATTTCTGACTGCGGATGGGGGACCGGGCCCGTATATCTGTGCGCTAGACACGTTCACGGTGCTGGTGGCTGTGCGATAAACCGGTGCTAATAAACGGAACCACGGTGCTGGTGGCTGTGCGATAAACCGGTGCTGTGTAACCCGGACGGTGGACCGAGCCCGATTTTGCCACTGTATATGTAACCCGGTGGACCGAGCACTATTGTTGACGCAAATACAGAACGTGGACGGTGGTCGTGGACGGTGGACGGTGGCTGATAACGCACGATTTTTGACGCAAATACAGGTTCGGGTCCGGGCGTGCTTTGAGTGCGTCGGAATTTTTTTTTATTGATACCGTGTATTGATAACGTGCCTCTCTCACCCCACCACAGATGCCACGAACGGGGTTTTGTGAGCGTAAAAAAAATTTTGCTGGTGATCACTCGGGCAGAGGCAGCGAGCAAAACCGTGCGTAATTTTTTTTTTTTTTATTACCACGGATCCGATATCTGGACCGGCCACAAAGGAATTGCGTGACTGTGTATGAGCCAAAAAAATCCGAGAGCTTCCGGATCTTCAAAAATTTGACAAAGACTGAATCTAAAACCGAGAGCAATCACTGAAGAATTATTTTTTGAACTATTCACTTCCGTATCGAGATGGACGACTGTAAGCGTTTATCACGATGAGCAAAGCCGAAGCTGAGACTCAGTGAAGGCTACCTGGCTTACAGAGGACTCGATCTTAGAAATGAATAACAGAAATAACTCAAAAACCTGCTCTGATACCATAAAATAGTGCGAAACACGCATATGGATTTCCAAATGAATTCAATGAATTGATTGAGCTGAATACTCAATAATAATACAGAGATATTTTACAAAGATAGAAACATCAAGTTTCTATGTGAGATTCAGTTTCATTTAAGAAACTGCTAAAGAAAGGAAAATAGCAATAATTAGAAGAATGAGCATTAACCTATTATTATAATTATTCTAATATCTAATAAAGACTTCTTTCTAATGTAGAATTCCTCTTTGATCTAGGGTTTTTGCTACTTCCTTTGTAGATCTTGACTTCAAGATGATCTTCTAGATTCGTTTTGATGGCTTCCTGGAGATTTGATCCTTGAGTGTCAGTTGATAAGATGCCCTTCCTTGGCTTTGTTACCTTAGCTCTGATACCATGTTGAGAAATCTAGGGCATCAAGATTAAGTTATTTCTCTTCTATTGATAACTGCTTGTGAATGCTTTATGCTTCTTAGATTAGGATCTTCTTTTGCTTATGTTATTATAGTGTTATTCTTCATCAAACAACTACGTATGCATAAACCGTAAAGAGACAAGAGACACAAAATATAGGTTATCCGCCAAGGCCAAAACCTCTCCCACCTGAGAGGAAGACCCAAACAAATTCTTCTTCTTATAGAAACTTCAATTGATGAATACCAAGAACAAGACCCTTGACCTATTTGCCACTCCAAGACCAAGACACAAAGCTTCCTTGCTGAGATCCTTAGTGAACGATAGTCAACCTTTTGCCCCTTCCTCCTTGGCTATTCTTCAACTTCGACTTCCTTCTGCTTCAGACCTGTACCTTATTTTGGCCTCCTTGAATTAGGTCTGGAATCTTTGACCCTAAGTTAGAAACCCTAGTTTCTCCTTCTATAAAATGTCCTTTGATACCTTTGCTTAGGATATAGTCTCCTTCTAGCTTATCTCCACTTCTCCTTTGACTTGCCCCTCTTCGAATTCGGTTACCCAAGAGGATTGCAATTCCTCTTGGCTTTTGTTGCAACAAATGACCCAAAACAACTCCAAAACTAATGCTAATGCTAAAGACCTCGCTCTTCTTCTTTCTCTCTCCGCTGATGATAAGATTCCTCCAAAGAGATCTTCGCACTTCTTATTTCAGACTTGACCTTGACCGAAAATCTCTGCCCCATATGAAATGCAAGTTGCCCTATTTATAGTTGTTTCCCCATCAATTAGGTCGACTTGTTAGAGGGTGAGCTGACATGTCATTTGGTGAAGACCTTTTATTGCATCTTGTAGCCGACTTGTAGGAGGTGCCTTTGCTTGGTCTTGGAGGGCCTTCTTATACTTTTAATGACTCGTACAAAAATGTAACATGCCCAAGAAGCATCCTTCATTCTTGACATTGACTCAAATTGACTTTTATGACTTGATGACAAAACCTAGAGGCTCACAATGGGAGCCATAACTAAAAATAAAATTCCTTGCTCATGAAACCCATGAGACAAGCATTACTATAATAATTTAATTTTTTCTTCTTTACATCAATTACATAAAATCACTATTACACATGTCATTATGAATATCGAACCTAGTTATAATTTTCAACAATCCGATGGTTTGCATCACTTTTTAATGCGAAGATATGTAGCCTTGGCTCATGTGAAGGATTGTGACATTCATGTGAAGGTGTGTATCACTTTTTTGTGCAAGGGTTTGTACCCCTAGCTCATGCGAAGGATTGTGACACTGATGCAAAGGTCTGTAGCTCTTGTTCATGCGAAGGACTGGAGCTACTCTCTGTGGATAATACGAAGGTCTATGGTACCTTCTACTATGATTAATCTGAGGCTAAAAATGAGGTCAATGTTTGGACCTCTTGGAGAACATGCGAAGACCTAGATGTAGACCTCATATGGACAAAATTGAAAATAATTCTTGCGGACATAATTGGAGAGTTGTCTTTTCTACCATGATGGTTTGTCTTGTTTATATGTTTTGTTGAAGATCATTGTGAATGGCATGCTATTATGACTGGTATACAAAATTCATGAATTGAACTCTCTCATAACGAATGATTGGTTGGGTTTTCCCCTTGTGGGCTTTTCCATGGCCGCTGACCTAGTTTCTAGTGTCTCTTGTCTCATTGATTTACTATGATCTCTACTGGTCTATATTGTTAATGGAATAATTGGAATAATTTGAAAGTCAAATTGAATGCTCTAAAGAAGTCTGTTTTATCTTTGGAAGTAGTTACCAGATTTGAAAAATTGTTCTAACCTTGTTTGCTCTAGAAAAACAACATGAACCCCCCTGGTGGTGGTTTGGGGGCGGTGCCCCTAAAAGGAAAGTTTCCTTGAAAAATATTTTAATTTTGTAGTCAATTTGGATTGTTTGTTAGGTAGAAGATTATGGTAATTTAGGGTTTTTTTCCTAAAAGGCAACCCTCGGTTTATATGAGGGAATTGTATTGTGACTAGGTATTATTCTGTATCTATTCCTATCTTTTGCTAGCACTTGATCACAAGTGTTGACTCATGCAATCTTAATTTCATCGCAATGCATAATCTTGTAGAGATGATTTCTTACACAAGTGTATGAACTAGTGTAGATTGCTTTACAATGGGAGCATGTAAAATTTGTTGTTCCAACCTTTTTACTTCTCACTAGCTTTGTTGCATACTTTTTCAAGGGTGTTGAACAATAGAGCAAATTTCTTTTTGTGAAGAAAAATAAAGAGATCTTAGAGAGTGGATTTTTTTGTTGTTGGAGCATGCAATCGAAAATCGTTCCCAAACGGGTGTGATTTGGGAGCACACTCCCTGGGTTGCTCCTTTAGTGCTTTCTTTCAGAGCGTGCTTCAGGAGCGGGTGCGAGGGGAGGGGAGCGCTCTCCCGCAACCCTAGGAAACAAAGAGAGTAACTTATATCCATTGAGAAGACAATGAATGAAATCTATTGTACATAGTATTGATAACTTAAGCAAGTTATGGCACAAGAGGATGCAACATCTACACTATGGGGTTCTACCATTGTTATTAGAGATGGTTAGTCGTCTTTTGGAGTTCAGTGCAGAGCAGGATGATGTGTACTTTTGTACCTTAAGAAACCATTTTTCTGGTTGTAGAGAAATTGTGCTTAAGGCATTAATAAATATTATTTACTGTCACTTGTTTGTCACTTAGATATATGTTGTGTTCTCAAATGAAGGACTTGGAGACTTGGTTTTTTACTCTTAATACATGTATGACCAGAACATCTCAGAATGCCATTTGTTGCTAGATACAAATGATGAATGAAGAAATCTTGAAGGAAAAGTTAAAGATAATATGCTGATTTTTCACAGAAACTATTATCCGTCACTTAGAAGAATTATATAAATGAGAATTGAATAATAGACAATATGCTGCTTAACACAAAAACTACTATCTGTGACCCTTGGAGAAGTTAAAGATAATATGCTGGTCTTTCATAGAAACTATTATCAATAACTTAGAAAGGAAGGTGGAAACTTCAAGTATAGGAGTGCTCTTTTAAGGAATTTTAACTTTATCTACATAAGCAAATAAAGCCCTGCAACTTCATTACTATACTTGGAAGAAGAAAACATAAGATGACACATAACAGAGAGGGTTACAAAATTATATCTGACAATTCATGGAAACTTCTGATTCTTTCATTAATCAACAATTATATCAAGAATACAGTGGCTTAGTCTCTGGGTTCTCCTAAATTTGAACCCTTTCTTAGTAAATTTTCCTCTTTTTATACATTATGGAACAATTGTTGATTTCTGAGACTGCCCAAATTATCTAACTGCTTTTCTAACTATATGAAGTAAAAACTACTACAGAATTTTACAGAGGGTAAAAGACACCTCCAAGAACATGACTGGATTTAGAAGGGGATGATAACTGCTGGCTTGCTTTGTTGATCCTTTGTCGAATTCTTCTGTAAATGCCCTAATGATGCTTAATTCGTTTTAGCGATAATGAAATGCGTTTAGTTTGTATAATCCTGGGCTTACATGGGCATTCTGATTGGCCAAAATGCAAAGAAACATACCAAAAGTGCACTTGGAAAGCATGCCAATGAAACATTTCCTAATTATGAGACGAGGTGCATGGAAGTTTTGGATTTGGTTCATTTCGATGTTTGTGTTCCTATGTCAGTGGATTTTCTATTTGTGTTTAGTTATTTTGTGATATTTATAGATGACTATTCTAGGAGGACATTGGTTTACTTCTTGAAAGCCAAAGATGAGGTCTTTTGTTAGTTCCGAGAGTTCAAAGCTCTTGCGGAGAAGCAGATTGGGAAGAAGATCAATGTCCTCAGATTAAACAATATGGCAAAGTACACCACCATTGATTTCATGAGATTCTGCAGGGAGGTAAGAATCAAGAAAGAATTGATAGTGCCATACAATTCGTAGCAGAATGGAGTGGCAGGGAGGTAGAACAGGACTATTTCCAAAGAAACCAAGGCCATGTTTCGTTATTGGGATTTGCCTATGTTCTTATGGGCGGAGGTGTGTAATACGACTGTATATTTGTAGAATAGGAGTCCTCGGAAGGTAATGGAGGACATGACTCTTGAGGAGGCTTTTATAGGAATGGAATATGAGGTGAGCCATCTTCGTATCTTTGGTAGTCTAGTCTATGTCCATATTCCTTAAGAGAAAAGGAATATGCTAAAGCCCTCATTGGATAAGGGCATTTTTGTTGGATACAGTGAGACCTCAAAGGCATACAAGGTCTATTTTCCAAGCGAGAGGAAGCTAATGATCAATCAAGATGTGAGATTTGAGGAGGGTAGGACCTCTGGGAGGTCACATGGGTTAGATTCGGTAATGATAGAGGATCGAGAGCGAGAGGATCTGAAGGTTGTGCAGGGACCAACTACACTAGTAACAGGGACAACCTTTTGATCAGGAGGAGCAAGATGTTCTTTCAAGATCTACTCGGAGGAGGTTGAGATGGGCCAAGCAAGACTTGAAGGATGCCGAGGAGAATGTAGAGGCTCCTAGTAGAATCCTCAGGGACAGAAGACAAGCTGTCACATTTTCCGGTTATATGGCCTTTATGAGCACGGTTAGTGAGTTTGATCCTCTACCTTTGAGGAGGCAGTGGACCAATAGGTTTGGAGGGATACCATGGTGGGGGAGTACATCTCCATCATGACGAATGATGTTTGGGAGATTGTATCGAGGCATGGGGGAAAGTCAATGATCACTTCTCGATGGATCTACAAGATCAAGCATGCAATTGATGGCAATGTCGAGAAGTATAAGGCGAGGTTCGTGGCATGAGGGTTCTGCCAGAAGGAGGGAGTAGATTCTGAGGAGACTTTTGCACCTATCGCCAGATATGTATCTATCAGGGCAGTCGTAGCTATTGCTTTAGAGATAAGATATACATTAGATAGATGTGAAGACTACCTTCTTTAATGGTGTAATTGAGGAAGAGGCATATATTGAGTAGCATCAGGGATTTAAAGTGCATGGGAGGGAGTCCCATGTATGTAGATTGAAGAAATGCTTGTATAAACTTAAGTAGGAAGTTCGTGCATGGTACTCTAGGATTGATGGGTACCTACTACCTACCCAAGTTGGGCTTTACCAAGATTGGGGCGGACTCCAATTTGTACTATGTACTTGTTGTTGGTGAACCACTCATCTTGGTGCCCTATGTAGATGAGCTCTTTCTGATGGGATCTAAGAGACTCATTTGGATGTGCAAGGAGGACGTTGCTTCAAAGTTCAAAATGAAAGACATAATTTTGATGCGCTACTTTTTGGGATTGGAGGTGTGGTGGAAGCTAAGAGAGATATTCCTTGGGTAGGGAAAATATGCAGTTGAGATCCTAAAGAGATTTCTAGATGGAGGATTGCAGGCCTCTGTTTACACCCATGATCGTTAACTTGAGGAAGATTGATGCTTCCAAAAGTGAGTTGGTGGATCCCACTTTGTATAGGCAGTTGATCTACAAAATACTTGACCAGATATATGTTTTGTTGTGAACATACTCAACTAGCATATGGTGGAGCAAGGAGAGTTCATTGGGTGGTAGCAAAGCATGTGCTCAGGTATCATTGTGGTACGATGGAGTATGGACTCAAGTATGTCAGAGTTGGTGGAGTGTAATTCTAATGCTCTATAGATTTGGATTGGGCTGGGAGTGAAGTGGACAGGAAGAGTACTTTTGGGTGTTGTTTTAGCTTGGGGTTAGCAGTGATCTCATGATTTAGCAAGTGGCAACACGTAGTGGCACTTAGCTTATTAGGGCCAAATACATGGCAGTGAGTTTGGCGAGTTGTGAGGCCATATTGCTTTGCAATATGCTGACAGGATTGTTTGGTCTTGACATGGGGCCTATAATGATCCTCTATGATAACCAAAGTTGTATCAAGCTTTCGGAAAATTTAGTGTTTCATGATAGGTCTAAGAATATCAAGATAAGTTACCAGATCATTAGAGACAAGGTCCAAAGAAGTGTTGTGACATTGCAATACATATCCACAAAAGGGCAAGTGACAAATATTCTCACTAAGTCCCTAGTGAAGTGGAAGTTTTTGTCCAGAGGGACAAGCTGGGGGTGGTGGAGAATCCCTTCCTTGCCACGAGGAAGTGTTAATTTTTGTAGCTTCGGAACGTCTTTTGCATGGGTTGTTGTCTTGCATGCAAGATAAAAAGTCCTCTTTAGGCGGTTGTTCGAGTGGAACAACTAATATGGTCTCTCGCCCCAATTTTAACTTATGAAAAGTACATTGATTAATTATTTGATTTTTGTAGACTTTGGGCTAATGTTTTTCTAAGGATAAATAATTTATTATTTAATTGACTTAGATTTAACCTCCATCGTTGTTAAAAGAAAGCTAGGATTTAATTCTAGCCCCCATTGCTTTGGAGATTAGGGATTTGGCCTATGGAGAATTATAAAAGCAAAGGATGAAGACACACCAAAAGTGAGAGAGAAATTCGAAAAGAGATTTTTTGAATAATTTGCAAGAGTAATATTGCAGATTTTTGTGAGAGATTCACAGGGGCTAAAGAAGAAGGAAAAAGACAGTAATATAAATTTCTATAGTTGTAGAAATTAATAGGGAGCTGTTGACCACTCAAATTGCATTTGAAGAGTTGTCAAAGAATCCATGGCCGAAGTACATCTCTGAGCATTCCAACATCTTCAGAACAATCGGATTTCCATACATGATCATTATCATTCTGCTTCTTTTCATCACTATGTATTCCAGATTCTACAACCCTGTGGGGATTACATAAAAATGATTCTAGTATGATGAAAAAGAGTCTTGTAAAAGGCCTAGGTAGCTTAAGACTTTACTAACAAGTGTGTTCACTTTAGGGAGTTTTTTTTTCCTTAGCTCATTATTTGTGTTTTACAACACTTGTAATCAGTTAAGTTTTTCTCCCAAATATACCCCAAATCTAGAGTGCGGTTTGATGGTAGAGTCTTAGGTGAGTTTTAGTGTCTAGAGTCGATGTATATTACCATACTAAATCATCTCTAAGATTTCGCAAAATTTGGTTAAGTCTAAGGGTTAGTTTTTAATTTTCAAAAATTCCACTCTCGACGAGATTTTTTATATAATTTTGATATAAAATGTAATAAGTGTTGTCTATAGAAGTTGTAGGGGGTATAAGTAGTCAAAATTAGGCCTCTAGACCTCAATTTTCTGTTTAGACACACTTTGGAGGTCAAAAAATGTGTATTTACCCCTCAACTCCCATTTTTTCCAATTTTTGGCAAAAATATGGCAAATAATTAGCCACAAAATAAAATGAGAGAAAAATAAAAATTCTCTCCAAGTTGAAAATAATAAAAAATGAAGTAGACTTTCCCAAGAAGTAAAGTCATGTCAAAAAGGGATGAAATCTCTAGTCATCAAGGAAGCTATGACCCAAAAAGAATTTGTTGGTCCTCCAGAACAACTAATGGTCCAGGAAATTTGAATTTGTTAGAGAGATGGTCCAAGTTGGTTGAATTGAATGATGATTTTTCGAGGAAAGATGATGAAAATATTTTTTAAGTGGTCCAAACCATTCCAACAATCAATTGCTACTCCACCCAGTCTCCATTTGGGCCTAACGTGTTCTTCTCCTCAATATCTACGTAGGCTCATCAAGGGTTATGATTTTTCTGGCAAAGATCTAGCTGTTTTTACTTGGGATTAAGATGTCCTCGCTTGGGATCACTTGGAGATCAAATTTTTCTATTTAAGGGAGCCTTTGCTCATCATTGTATCATGATTGTAAAATTGAGTTCTTTGGCTAAGCGAAGCTTGGCAAGTTTTGTACTAGAATTTTTCTGATCTAATAAAGAAAGACTTTGGGGGCACATGCTTTGTGGTGTTATCCTTATGGTTATTTTTGTAATAGTTTTCAGATTTATTTGTGCTTAATGCTCTAACATGATTTGATCTATATTTTGTTAGCTTCATATGCCATTATGTGGATTAATTTATGCATCTTGTATAATTTCTAGATTGGAGGACCACTCTGGATTTAGGAGCGCTAGTGGGTTTTTGTTTGAACCCCTAGTCTTCTTCTTCATTGTGTAGTCCAATCCCTTGTGGATCTAACAAAATCTTTTGAAGTGTGTAAAGATCTATAATTTCCTGAAGCAAATCATGAGTGTTTCGGGAAGTTTTTGGTTGAACCAACCAACACTCATGCAAATAGAAGTGGGAGAAGCCACATCGATTTTCTCTCAAGTGCTTATCAAACGATTTATTTGAAAAGGGAGTTTTGTTGCCATAGCTTCCAAATACCATCTAATCTTTAGATCTATTTATTTATGTGCTTTATTTGTCATATATAGCTTTTAGAGCTAAATCAAAGGGTTAATCCCTTCTTGCTTGTCGAAGAGCATAGGTGTCCTCGTAATCTTGTGGCTATCTTTGTATTTTTATGTTACATTTATCATTATTCTCTGATCTAGCTTCTCTTGTTTTAGGGCTAAGCACCCTCTTCAAGGCTTGCCTAATTCCTCTTGGAGGCTAGACAACTAGGTGTTTGAAGTTGATTTTGAAGGGATTATCACTTGGAGGCTTGAAAAACCACAAATCTACATTTTTGAGGCCCATTTCCCCTTGGCTGTGAGCATACAAGAGGATTTATCTTCCTCTTCTGCTTATAATTTTCTCTTGAAGCTTGGACGTCTATCTCTTTGAGCGATATTTCTTGGAGGATTATTGAATTATTTTACCTAAGGAAATCTTCATTGTAAATATTTTCCTTTTCTATTTTCAATGTTAAGGAGGGGTAATGGCTCCTTGAAGCTCTATTTTATAAACCCTCCTCAATATCTAAACCCTCACTTCTCTATAAGACGGTTTCACTTGTAATAATAATAAAAGAAATTTTTCTTAAAGGGAGCTTGGCTTTTTTCCCCTTGGTATCCCACCTCCTTATTTGGAAGGAGGATCTCTTTGATGGTTGGTGACTAACTTGTTCTTTCTAGCTTAGTTTATTTTCTTGCTCATTCCATCATCTAATTGCTGCATCTAATTTCTAACTTTCATTTTGCTCACTCATCATTCATTTGAATTAAGTCGTTTTTGTTTCATTGAGTAGTTTCACTAGCTACTTGATGTAATTAACATTCTTTCATTAAAATAGTTGCATTAGCTTCTTAATTCGCACTTGCTTCATTTGTCATTAAACACTCTAACTCATTTATTTGATCATTTAAAGTGGAATGGTATTTCTCTATTGATATATTCTTAAGATATTTCACATTTGAAGCATCTCATCTTAATTGTCAAAATGTACATCTCACTTGAAGCACTCGTATTAACTTAGCATCTACATTTCTTTTTTGATTTTCTAAAATTTACCTCCAAGCATAAGCTTGGTTGATAGATATTTAGGACACCTTCCTCAACTATCATTCAATTTCCAAAATTTGAGTTTGGAGAAAAGGTTAAAACTCATGACCTTGCAGTTTTCTTGCTGGCTGAGTCCCTTGTAGGAACGAAGGCATGCATGTTGATTTGAAGAGGGGTATTGTTAATGAAGCCTTAGCTTCCTCACTTAGCCTTCTTGCAACCACCTCAATCTTTACCAAGTTGAAGGAATTTGGGGGAAGTCACACCTTAGAATAGGCATATAATAAAATTTACCAAGACCACTTGATTTCACACACTCTCCGGTCAGATTTGCCTCATCTTGCATATAATTGATTATTGTACAAGTTGGGTTGTGAGCATCTAATTCACTTGCAAGCATTATACTTTATATTCTTGTACTCATTTATGCTCATGTTAATTGTCCTTTAATGTTATATCGTACTTGAGCAATATTTCTTTAAGTACAAGTTTTATCGCTTGTAAGCTTCATTTTTATCTTGTTGCTCATCTCCTCAAGTGGTGTATAATATTTTATCTTGATTCACTAACACTTGTCTTGTAGCTTGCTATTCTTGTGGCTTGAAAATCATATCTCATTTGCAAGTAGTGTGATTTCGTTTTGAGCATATATCTCTTGCAAGTTGTATTTAAAGGCATTGGTCTCTTATGATTTGTCTTGCAGGATATCTTTTGAAATTTATTGATCTATATTGTTGATATTTATATGCTAATAAAAATTTATACTTGCTAAATCAACCTCTAATTTAATTTCAAGTTATATTGAATGTTGATAGCCTTACTAACCATCTCATGGAACTTGTTATCTATAACAAGTTATCCTTTAGAATCTTCCTTAGTGACCACCCTACTTGACTTAGCTAGGAGAGTTTCTAAATGGAGAGAGTTGGGATTAGGTTGTGAAAATTCCTAGTCCAAGGAACTCCTACTGCAACAAAATTGAATTTACTTCTCCTACTTGATTTTAATATACATTATCAAGTTATTTTCTGAATAATACTGAAGTAAATTACTTCTACAGCCTACGCCAATTTAATTTGATTACATGAAACAAGAAACTTAGCAAAGAACAAAATACATAGGACATCGTTATTTTTGGACAAAATAGTCCTTGGAACAACCTAATGCAGGAAAACTGGTGCAACAGTTCTGGGGGTTTTCTATTATTAAGCAGTGATTCTGAATAGAAATGTTGGATGCAATCCAGTGACAGAGAAAATACAATGGTGGAAAAACTGAGTGAGTTTTACCTCACTTCACCCGACAAGTTCCGGCTGATCCGACAACAAAATTGACTAACCCCGGCTACCTCTGTGCTGGGCTCGCGTAGGCTCTGCGTTAGCCTTATAGGCTTTGCATTAGTGTTGCACTGTCTCTTCTGCCTACTGCGTCAACCTTCCCGGCTGTTCCGACAGTTCTTTTAGTTTCGACTTTTTGCATGAGGGGAGCTTTAGCTTCTGCATTGACCCTTCTGGCTATGCGTCAGGTCTGCGTGGGCCCAGATTGGCCCAACGTCAGTGCTCTTGGTTGCTTTGTTGCCTCCACTAGCTTCTCTCCGCCTCTCTGTCAGTACTCTTGAACTATCCCCGCCCCTCTGCTTCAACTGGTCACTCAGTTCGAATTCTCATCTTTCTAGCCTCAAAAATTGAACTCTAGATCAATTTGGTGTCTCCGTGTGTCTTTCTAAATGAACCCCAAGCCTTTTTCTTATACTCTTCCTGTTGAGACTTCAACGATTGAGATTAAGTCTCTAATCAACGGCTAAGATTAAAACTTGACTTGATCTGCCTTCTAGATCATTCTTACTCATATTTTGATTAATACCCATTAATATATTAATTTTCCTAAGTTTAGACTTAGGAACCCCATTAAAAATATTAATTATTTTAATAAAATACAATTCGGGTGGAATTTCACCAAACAATTTCTGTGTTCTTTAGAACTCATGTGCCTTACCCTCTCCACCAATTTTCATGGCTAGAGCACATCCGATGCTACCAAAAACTAACACTCCCTCTTAGCGAGGAATAGTGCTCTAGCAACAATGTCCAACTCCATGCTGTTCTGTCTTTGAAGCATCTCCTTTCCCCATTGTTGCTGCCACCAACATTGTGCTGCTGCTGCAATTGTATTGTTGCCCATGACACTGCCACTGCCACTACTACATCTGTAATACAACTCCCTCTCAAATGCTGCATTTTCTATGCTGCTAACACTGCCACTGCTAACGTTGCATTAGTATTGCAACTCAATTGCTGAGAGAAGCAACTGGGAAAACATCCAAAATTACTGAACTTAACTGTGTTCAACATAATACCATGAATGTTGGAATTTGATTGCTACTAGTCTCTGACGCTCTGAATCTTCCACACTAACGCTGACTTCTGTACTGTGCCATCTGCACTACCGCCAACCTTGCTGCGCGCTGATCAGTGCTTGGTCTTAGGCTACTGCATCTATCCTCCAAACAATCCACTGCATCATTTGACACTAAGTCCATCTCGCTATTGCTGAATCTCGAGCTCTCGTAGCAAGGAATTGATCCAAGGGGTGGACTCATCAAGGATCTTGCCTGCATGTAGTCCTCTTGACTACAACTCAATATCGCCCCATTTCCTTCTTGGAGATGCGTGGGCACTCATGGTAAACTCGTCTTCGTCAATCTTTGCTGGAGTAGCCTTAGGATCATGTTTCTCATCCTTATCCTTTTGCTTCAAAGGACATTGGGATGCAAAGTGGCCAATCTCACCACATCTGAAACATTTCACCTTCGAAATGTCCTTCTTTCGCTTCTACTTCTGCTGCCCCTTTGATATTAGAGCTCCATTCTCCTCCTCCTCGGTCTTTGTGCCACTCCCACTGCTGCCATTGAGGTTGACCTTAACCAGATCCCTCCTTAATTCCTCTTGTTGAAGGGCTGCCCACATCTCCTCCCATGGAGGTAGTCTTTCCCTGCCCAATATACTTTGGATGAAGACTTGCCATTCATCCAAGACTCCATTTAGGGCCGTCCTTACCATTGCGGTAGACTAAGTAGACCCCACTGCAATAGGTTGGTCTCTGGTGTGTTGAGACGTTGAAGTTAGGAGTTAATCCCTTCTCCCTTTTGCATCAATGTCTGCTGCAACTTTTGTTCTATGTTCATCTTCGGTTGTTTAGAAGAGCCTTCATACAATGAAGACAAAGCTTGCCACATCTATCGGGCTGTATCTTTACCCTGCAAGTGTGAGACAACATGATCTCGAAATCCATCAAGTATGAACCTCTTCGCCTTCCCCTGCTTGGCCTTGTACTTCTTCTTTTGATCATTGTTAGCAGGAACAACCACAACACTCTTGACATATGCTTCAAGATTGTACTCCTCCAGAACAACTAAGATTCTGGTCTTCCATATGACATAGTTGGAAGCTCCTTCCAACCTGTGATCTCAGAGCCCATGTGATGCCATCTCACCCAAATTGTCGAACTGACTCCTCTAGTCACTACTGCCTGACAAGTGAGAAATTCGAATTTGTGGCGAGAAAAGTCCTCTGAGGAAAAAATTCCCCTTCTATGTGTCTTCGCTCTTTTCCAACAGATTTCTGCCTCGACAAAAATTGCGTCCTTCAAGCACCGTGTTGATGCTCTGTGTCACTCCCTCTTCCTCTGCAAGCTCACGATTCAGAAATTGTACCTCTGTGTCGACTCTCTCAGAGAGAGATTTCCTCGGAATCTCTACTTCCCGACAAGCACTGCACAATCCCTTTAAGGGAATTCAAATTGCTCCCAAGTGCAACTTTTGGCCTCTCTGCTTAGCGTTGGATTTGCTCTTCCTGTTTCAAAATCAATGCTCTGATACCATGTGAAAATTTTTAGTCTAAGGAATCCATACTGCAACAAAACTGAATTTACTTCTCCTACTTGATTTTAATATACATGATCAAGTTATTTTCTGAATAATAGTGAAGTAAATTACTTTTGCAGCCTACACCAATTTAATTTGATTACATGAAACAAGAAACTAAGCAAAGAACAAGATACATAGGACACCGTTATTTTTGGAGAAAATAGTCCCCGGAAAAAACCAATGCAGGAAAATGGTGCAACAACACTGAGGGTTTTCTATTATTAAGTAGTAATTCTGAATACAAATGTTGGATGCCTTCCCGACAATCTAGTGATAGAGAAAATACAATGGCCGAAAAACTAAGTGAGTTTTACCTCACTTCACCTGGCAGATTTCGGCTGATCCGACAACAAAACTGGCTAACCTCGGCTATCTCTATGCTGGCCTTGCGTTCGGTATGCACTGTCTCTTTTGCCTACCGCGTCAACCTTCTCCACTATTTCGGTAGTTCCCCGATGGTTTCTGCTTTCTGCGTGAGGGCAACTTCAGCTTCTACGCTGGCTCTTCTGGCTCTACGTCAAGCCTGTGTGGGCCCAGATTGGCCCAACGTTAGTGCTCTTGGCTGTTGCATTGCCTCCACTAGATTCTCTCTGCCTCTCTGTCAGTACTCTCGAACTATCCCTACCCCTCTATTGCAATTGATCACTCAGTTCGAATTCTCAGCTTCTTAGCCCCAGAAATCGAACTCTAGATCAATTTGGTCTCTCCAAGTGTTTTTCTAAATGAACCCGAAGCCTTTTTCTTATACTTTTCTCGTTGAGACTTCAACGGCTGAGATTAAGTCTCTAATCAATGGCTAAGATTAAAGTTTGACTTGATCCGCTTTCTAGATCATTCTCACCCATATTTTGATTAATACCCATTAATATTTTAATTTTCCTAAGTTTAGACTTAGGAACCCCATTAAAAATATTAATCATTTTAATAAAATACAAGCGGAGTGGAATTTTACCAAACAGTTTCTGGGTTCTTTAGAACTCATGTGCCTTAGCCTCTCCACAAATATTCAAGGCTAGAGCACATCCGATGCTACCAAAAACTAACATAGGTGACAACCCCTTCTATGAGCATTGCCACAAAACGCACACGTTGTGGGGTTAGGCTCTCATGGATGAAGGTCTTGCATAATGGCACCTCTCATGAAGTACACCCCATACCAAATCACTTATCACTTCTATTGATCAAAGGGTTGGCCTAGGAATTGTTCCTCCCTTGGGGCCTGTAAGCGTCTAAAAGGGACATTTGATGATCCTCCCAAATCTAAATTTGGCAACTTGTATGATGGCTTAAGCTAATTTGAAATTTGAGGGAGATACTTTGCGTGATATTTTGAGGGAGATACTTTGTGTGATGTACTTACATGTATTTGACATCAAATATGGTGCACTTTTTATGCTTTAATGACTTTTGTGATAAGACTAGTTGATTTTACTTGACTCTTTGAGTCCATGCTAGATGATGATCTAGACATGGTCATGGCCATTTGTAGGACATTGATGTTGGTTCTCTCCTACCTCTTGTATATTGATGATACATTGTTTAGAGGTCCTTCCACTATACTTTGGATGTTGCACATTGGATGAGGGATGTTGACTTAGTTGATGATGTGGCATGCAACTAGAGATGATTCCTCACCCTTTTCATCTTGGACATTTCCCTTTGGAGCTAGGGTGTTGCACCTATGCTTGAGGATGATACCTATTGGATAAGCACTACCTTTGATGATTACATGGAGTTGCTTTGGAACCTTGATGAGATATTGGGGCACCTTTTATTATTGGAGATAACTTTTGGGCTAGGATATGTCGCCTTGATGAAGAGATGCACCTTTTCATGATGATGCATGACCTTTGAATAACTTTTAGCCCTATTTTGAGACGACGTCACCCTTGGAGGCCTTTAAACTCACACGTGTGGGTTAATTTGAAGCTATTTTTTATGTTTTAGCATGGATGAGGCTATTTTTGGGGTAAACTTTGTGGAGAAATTTGTTAGAGCAGATGATTTCTCTTTTACTTTGACAATGATTTATTATTGGTTCTTCTTTTAGATTGTTAGTTTCTTATCATCAAGATAATTGCCAATACAATAAAGATCACAAAGACAAAAGTGAACACTAGAGATAGGCTCCAAGCTAGGGCAAAACCCCTCCAAGGGGAAAATCCAAAATAACTTCTCTTCTTATAGAAACAATTTCAAAGGAGACTTCCATGAGCAAACAAGACTTCTAGTTCTCACCAAGATACAAGTCAGCTAACCAGGAGTACAGGTCTTCTTCACTTCTGTAATTTTGGATCTGTGGTACCCTGTCTGCAATTTCAGATTGTGGGAACCATATTGCAATTTCAGACCGTGGTAACCCTACTGCAATTTCATAACTAGATAACCCTTCTGCAATTTCGGGTCTCCAGGATATCTCCGTTTCTTCGATCTGAGTAGAGCTCTTATTGTATTGGTTTAGGAGCATGTTCTTTATGCCTTCGGTTCTTCTTTCTTCTTGTAATCGAACTGCAGATATCATATCACCAAATGAGTCCAAATTTCCTCTAAAACTTGTTTCCACATGTAATGAGGCTGACTTGTACAACTTCTCTAGGCCAACTTGATCAGGAGAACGTACCTAGACATTTCCAATTTTTTTTCTTTGATACAAATCCCAAATGGGTCTTGACAGTGACACTTTGACTTTGACCAAAAACCCTAGAGCACACAATGGGTGCTTTGGCCTAGGACCCAAATACTTTGACCATGAAACCCATGCTCTAAATAAATAATTTTCTTTTACAAAAAAAGTCCTTTTCTTTCTTTTGACGAGTACAATAATAATCACATCATGTCATTAGCCAAATACAATTATGAAGACCAAGACTAGTTACATTCTTCAACAAGCTTGATGATGTACCCACTTTATATCAGGGATTTTATGTTTTTAGGGGATTTTAGCCTAATTTGGAGTAAATTGCTTGGTTACCCTCATATAAATAGGGGAGTGATACACTTCATTTGATCAATGTCAGACTTGGAGATCATTCATCTCTTGTATTATTAACATCTTTTCTTTCGTTCACTATGGAGCACTAGTTGAGCGACTTCTTTTGGGGACTCTTGCGATGTGTATTGATCTCTTTCCATGGATGGTTATGGTGAATCTTGGATGAATGCATGGCAAAGTAAGTAGGATTACTTCCTTTTATCTTGGTTTCATGTTTTATTGGATGGATGAATCATGTGTTAAGCATGTTAGCATGGTATTTGTTTCATGATCCTTGTTAAACTAACTCTTCTTCCAAGACCATGAAGAAGTAGCATGTAAGCTTCTTCCCAAAATTCTTCTTTTAAAACTGAGAATTTTGATTTCAAACTCTAGCGTAAGTAGGTTTACTTGCCTTAATTTTGTTTGAATCTTGTTACTACTCCAAGAAACCCTAGATTAGTTTGGTCCTAGACTCCATTAGCCCTAGATTGAGAAGGGACTAGTCCTCTTTCTTGTGGAAATTATATCTTATCATAAAATCATTTTTTTAAAATTTTGTTCCAGGGTAAATCAGGGTTTTGTTACAGCAAAAACTTATTTTTACAGCATTTATTGATCTAGATGTGAATGACCTAGGGTTTAGAATTGTTTTGAAGCATTGGATAAGTGAAATTTTCTTGAGTGATTTTTGTCCATAAATTAGGGTTGATGTCTATGGTTTTAATGTTGTAATGTGCTATTTTAACAAAAAAAGAAAATTGTATTTTATTGTCTTGTTTACCCATAAATTTACCCTTCATTTTACACATTGCGTCATAGTTTTCACAGCTAAATTTTCTGCTATCATAAACTGTTATATTGCTGCAGTTGATTTTTTCTTTTAAATTTCTAGTTTATGATAGTCTTATGTAACTTCTTGTTAGCTGTGTTCGATAAACCTATTTGAGCCTCTATTGGTTACTCTAAGCCTCTATATTGAGTCATTGTAGTATTTGAACCTAAATCTGGAAGTGATTCTCTTATCCACTCTAAACTCCAATTTCCTATTCTTATACTTGGTTGTAAATCATTGTAGAATCCTTCGGGGCACTCAACTTAAGGTAATTGGATTATTTGTTCCCTAAGATTTACTAGGGAAGCTTCACTTGTGTTGGATTGTGTTCATCATTAAAATGAGGGGAGTTGTTGCTAAGGTGACAATGGTAGCACTCCCATATTGCACTCTATCTGGCTCATCTAGTGAGGCTTTGCACTAGGGTGCTAGGCTTTGCTGTAATAGGACAAACCTTGTCTTTGAAGATTTTAAGACTATTGTTATGTAGAGTAAGGAGTATGGTTCTTGGTCCCCGAGGAGAGTAGGGTTGTATCCTATGGTTGGAAGTTACTATTTGTAAGATTGGGAAGTTCATTTCCGGTGGAGGAAGTAATGTATAGCCTAAAGTAGGAGAAGAAAGCATGCTTGGAACTTGAAGCCATTAAAAAATTATTGGAGGAGGATCTCTAATACTCGTCTTTTTGCTAAGATTTTTAAGCTAGAGCATATGATTAGATTTGAGGAAAGATACTAGGATATGGGTTTTAGAGATAGGGAAAGGTTGCATTTGATTAAAGAAGGGTCTGATTCCTCTATGTTTCACTTTGACTAGGATTTCAAAATGGATTCATCTCCATGGTTTTGTGATGCATTCCCTATGCTCCTCACATTCCTTTAACTTGAAGACCCCCTTGGGAACATCCTGTGTTGTCCCTTGTATGCCCCTAGTACTTGGGGACTTTACTGGGGACATCCCTTATTGGAATGAATTACTCCTTGTGCTTGAGGGTTGTCTGGGATGCCTCCTTGGGGAGGTCTGGGTAGAGGCTGATTGAGCATGACTAATGGCTTGAGCCTTGTTCCATTTGTATTTTTAATTATTCGTTTATGATTATCTTGACTCTAATACTTAAATAGTAAGGAGTATGGTTCTTGGTCCCCGAGGAGAGTAGGGTTGTATCCTATGGTTGGAAGTTACTATTTGTAAGATTGGGAAGTTCATTTCCGGTGGAGGAAGTAATGTATAGCCTAAAGTAGGAGAAGAAAGCATGCTTGGAACTTGAAGCCATTAAAAAATTATTGGAGGAGGATCTCTAATACTCGTCTTTTTGCTAAGATTTTTAAGCTAGAGCATATGATTAGATTTGAGGAAAGATACTAGGATATGGGTTTTAGAGATAGGGAAAGGTTGCATTTGATTAAAGAAGGGTCTGATTCCTCTATGTTTCACTTTGACTAGGATTTCAAAATGGATTCATCTCCATGGTTTTGTGATGCATTCCCTATGCTCCTCACATTCCTTCAACTTGAAGACCCCCTTGGGAACATCCTGTGTTGTCCCTTGTATGCCCCTAGTACTTGGGGACTTTACTGGGGACATCCCTTATTGGAATGAATTACTCCTTGTGCTTGAGGGTTGTCTGGGATGCCTCCTTGGGGAGGTCTGGGTAGAGGCTGATTGAGCATGACTAATGGCTTGAGCCTTGTTCCATTTGTATTTTTAATTATTCGTTTATGATTATCTTGACTCTAATACTTAAATGATGATGGATGTATTGATATGTTTTGTATCAATTCATTTTGATTTGGTCCATAGCTAGAAACCAACAACAACTGTCAATTTATACGACATCTAATCTCCTATTAAACTGAATTCGTCCTCCCCCTGCACATGTCCTGAATCTCGCGTGTCAGCACAATTCTTAAGGGGCACGTGTCCGATTTGTGGGTTAAGCGTGTCCAACACGAGGGATTCATGGACCTAGCAAATTTGATTCTCCCGCGCAATGTGTCATGATTTTGAGACACGTGTCCCTTTTGAAAAGCATGCCACGATTCTTTAAAATCCCTGATTTGGGCTGCTTTCTCTTCATTGTAATGCATCTCTCTTGTTGTGGGGTGTGCGGGAGCGAGTAGCAAAAGGTTTAGGAGTGTGTTTTTTGATGATATGGGTTTGGATGATAGTGTTGAGTTGGCATCGGCCAACTTGGATATTAATGAGCCAGTGCTAGAGCTTGTTGCTTTTGATGATGGTGATACTCTTGAGGGGTCATTCTCCACACCAATAGATGCAAAAATTACATTGGATACTGGTGCCGCCTGTCACATACACCTAAGTTAGTGAGAAAAGCCCTTAACCCCACAAGGTGTGTTTGGTGGCAAATTAAAGAGATGGGGCTGTCACCTATCCCCAACTCAATCCGTCTAAACTCTTTCTTAGGTTAGCTAAGGGGGTTGGTCCCTAAAGGAAAACTGAATTAGAAGGTTTCTAGGAGATGTTAAATTATGATTACTTGAGATTGTGAGCAAATAAGATGAGCAATATAAAATGAAATAAAATTTAATAACCATCAACACATGATATAACGATAAACATATATAAAACCAGTGCCTTCAAATATTGCTATAAGAATAAATAATACTTGCTCAAGAAAAATGTGTTTTCAATTGAAACACAAGTAATCCTATCAATCAAACAAAAGATGTTAGCAAGATATGATATCAATACAGGATATAAAATATGCTTTTAAAATATATGGTCATTCAGAAATTCAAAGCATGCAAGGAAGCAAATATGGAAATGACTTGCAAAGGATTCAAGTTAGAACTTTAATTGCAATAAATAAGATGATACTTGCCCAAATAAAGTATTCAATTCAAAACACATTCATCAATAACAAGTACTTGGATAATTTGCAAGTAAAATAGTAAAATGTATTAACATGAAATGCACCTAAACTAAAATTAAATGCAATTATCTTGGTTAATTTTAATCTAAATGCCTAGTCTAGATGTGATCTTTTTTCGATTATCTTGAAACAAGTCTCTTCTGTGAGTTGTGGAAGGGATCTATGGAAAGACAACTAAGACTATATTAATGATACCTCCCTTGGGTTACCCTGTTGAAGAAAATGTAACTAGCTTTGGTCTTCATGATGACATGATCTTTGTAAATGATGTAATAAAGAGAATAAATTATTTTTATATGCCTTGCTACATGGGTTTCATGAGCAAGAAGTGTCACTAGGTAAAAGACTTCTTCTTGATGTCTTTAGGATTTTATTACTATGTCAAAGCGTCATGTCATGTGTAGAGAAGCTCTCTTTTGAGCTTATGTAAAATGTATTGATGTTAAAGCAGCCCTCTAAGACCAAGAAAAATCCTCCAAGAGCAAGCACTACAAAATATGCAAGCAAAACAAAGAATAAATCTTAATGTCGGCTCAGAAAATGAATTAAATGCATAAATGGAAGTCAAGTCGGCTCAAGGAAATGACATGTCGGTTCACAAGTATAAGTTGGCTCAAATAGGAGCACACACTACTATAAATACCCACTCAAGGTCAGGGTAAATGACACAAGAAAACTCGCAATTTATCTCTAAATTTTTCGGGTGATTAAAGGAGCATAAGATCCACATTAAGGTGGACAGATCTAGAGTTCAACTACTTCCTCGGATGGTTTTAAGGAGTAGAAGAACCTGGGTTGATCTCATCTCAGCATGCCTATGAAGGTGCATACCTTGGTTGGATGGAGTAGTGACCCTAATCTCAGCATACGTATGAATAGAAGGTGTAGATCTCAGATGGATGATCTCAGCATACCTGTTAGGTGCAGTCATGGATAGATCTCAGATGTATGGATTGTCTTTGATGAGGACGCAACATTGACATAGGTTCTGAACTAGATCTTGCTCTCGACATCCCTGTAGGTATAGTCAATATGGAACTCGAATGGATAGAGCAGTAGATCTCAGATGGATGAAGGAGAGAGGACCGTGGATCAGGACATAGTAGTAGCATGAAGACTGGATTAATAATCTGGGTGTATCTATACTCTACTCAGACCCCAGAGCAGTAACATACTTGGCTACAGTTTTGATGAGATCAAAGACACAGTCCTAATCATTGTCATCTCGTTACAATGAACAATATCATAGTGATAAGAAGAAACATTCTTGGTGAATAGTAATAACTACAGTCTCGGCATCAAGAGAAATGGTAAGGATCCATAATGTTATCACAATCTTGATAGATGTAAGACTCAGAGTCTCGGCATAAGGAGGATCACAATGATCCCTCAGTTATTCTTAGGGTCTTGATCATGAAATACACTCTTGGTATATGATCTCAGCTAGAGTATGGTGATGGAGATATGATGAATCAGTCATCATAGTATTAGTCACAGCGAAGACCTCAGTGACTTAATGAAATGAAGAAGCAAAATCTCAGCAGTGCAACAAAGTGATGACTTCATTGATGCAACAATCATGTTGACCTCTGCAGTGTCCAAGAAAGAGGATTGATGTCTTGGTCTTGGAGAGGCAGAATGTGTCAAGGGTCATGGTCTTGGTATTCGTCAATCGAATCTCTATAAGAAGAATTTTGCGTGGGTTTTCCTCTCCAAGAGGGAGAGGTTTTGGCCTTGACAAAAAGCCAAATGTTTTTGTTTTTGTTTCTTTTGTTTAGATAGCAGTTTGATGAAGCTAACATATACACACTAATAATGAAGGAAACATTAAGCTAAGATAAATTGTATAAATACTTCACAAAGTGTTATCATGCATTAGAAGAATCATTGTAATTTCTAAATGCCCTAGATTCTTCAACATACCCAACACACCTGCTGCCTCCAACGCTGCAGAGACTGTGGCTCTGATGACTGCAAGGTCACCGTGTTAACCACATAAGAGGGTCAATGTTCGTCAAGTTGTTGAAAGAAAAGAGTCCTTAAAAATGTCTTTCAATGAAGCTTATGCTTGGAGGTAAATTAAATTAAGATGCAACTAATTTAAAATGCTTAATATGATATGCAAGTAAGTTTTCCAAATAGAGATTTGCGATGCTTTCAATATAGTGGAAATAGTGTTCAAAGTAAATTGCAAAATGTGGAATCAATTGGAAAAGGAAATTAGCTTGCACACGAATTAAGTAAGATTACTAAATTCTTTGCCTCAAGAAAATGGAAATGTGCTAACAAAAAAGATAGCTTGGATAGTTGCTCAAGATAATGCAACATACATAAGCTTCATGAACATATAAGGTTGTAAGTTGCTCAAAATATTTTCTCTAACAAATGATAAACCAATAACCAACTAAAGCAATGAAGCTTGAAATTTTAATGCTTGCAAAATGAACAAATAAAATAAATGAGCATGTAAACAATGAGCCTATTGTGAGGCTAACATGAAGCAAATTGTTAGAGTAACTAATTCAACTTTGCTACTTGAAATGAGATGCCTTGCATAAAATAAATTGCTTCCAATAGTAAGATTTAGAATTGCGTTTGAAAGCTAAACTTGAAATGGCAAAGCATGAAAATAAGTAACAAAAGCAAATTCAGAAAATTAGCTTGTGAAGGTGATGTTGTGTTAATTTTAAGGCATGTAAGATAAAAAAACTAAGAAAACAAGCTCAATATCAAACCACCCACATGTTCCTCCTTTTGAACAAAGGAGAAAATGATGCCTTGGGTGAAGACCCAAGCTCCCACAAGGAAAACTAAGCTTTTATGAGATGTTACAAGACGAAGAACGTTCAAGAGGTCTCAAGTAAATCTTCAAGATGAATCTTTACAATATATGACTCTTCTCAAGCTCTAGATCTCCTTATTGAAAGTCCAATTCAGGAAATGAACTAAGTACAATGAGAAAGATCTCAAAATTGGAGAAATTAAATGTCTCTTGATGCCCCAAGGCTTGGCTTCCAAAGGTGAATGAAATGTTGCACAAAACAAGGAGCCAATCCTTCTCAAAATCCCATGTCTTTGCCCAAATAGCAACCTTTCTTTTGGTCCACGACCTCCTCAAAAAATCAACTTTGAAAGGGTTGAAAGGTCCTACAAGGAAAAGTGTTAGAGTTTGTGTGATCCCTCCTCGATGCTTTTATCACCAACAATCTACCTATGGGCTGCAAGATCAAGAAACAAAATTAGTGTAGAGAGAATATGAAAACAAATAAATAAACAAGTAACCAAATCTAGTGATGGGAGTGAACCCCATCACTTGGTTTAATTTAGAAAAGCTCTCAAATAGCTAATATGAATCAATTAAACACTATATCAAAGATTTTTTTTATTTTATAAATAACTGTTTGTATACAAACTATGACCAAACGAATCCCTGCAAGACGCTTACGTAAGATAAACTAAGTGAATCCAAATAACAAATGAGTTCATTTGAAAGTGCTCCGAGAGTGGGTTGGTCTCCCAAAGACTTCCTCTCATGCTTGATTCAACAAAAAGTCTTCTACAATACTCAAAACAAACATTAGTCCATATAGATTTATATAAGCAAACAATGAATTGAAACTTCTAGAAATTTATTTGAAAATAAATTAGAACTTTCAATATCTAGAGCCTACCTTCAAATCAAATGCTAACACAAGATAGCTTTGCACTAGCAAGATTACAAGAATATATGGAAATAAAATGATTCAGAGCATATAAAAGATTATACCAATAGCTCCCAATGCACCATGCTCTAAAAGAAGAACACCCATGAATCGACCCCCAAAGTCTTGTTATGAAAGCTCTTGAAAAGTATACAAAATAGCAACGCTTCCGCAAGCACCATAGCTAGTAAACAATTAATCTGCATATTGAGAGACCAATGCTCAATTATATAGAAGCTTATGAGCCAATCCTAAGGCAAATGTTGACAATCCCAAGAGAAATAGGTGACAATCCCAAGACCCCTTCATGCAAATTCGAGTTCCCAAGTAGCAACTCGATTTCTCCCTTAGAGGTCCATGCAATCCTTGATGATGGAGCTTGAATTAGATGAAAAGACACATGGAAGAGTGAAATGGAGTGGTAGGAGACCACTCTCCACCTCACTAAAGTAAACTCTAACCCAATCTCAAGTTGACTCATGATATCTCTTTGAAGCTTGAGTTAACTCCTTCAAATTGTGGATCTTGTCATTGGAACTCGGTGTCTTCTTCACAAAAAACTCGATTTGTTGATTTGTGGCTTATGTGGAGTCCACATCACTTGGTAACTCAACTTTGACCCTTAGATGAATTTCCACCTCATATCCACACCATTTGAGTATGTGTGGATATTATTTTTCTCCATTTGTTTAATTCTAAGTTGTAGGAAATGTTGGCTAGGGGTTTGTTTTCGGCCGGAAACGAGTCTGTTTCTGGCTGGAAACGAATGAAAATGAGGAAACTCATACCGTATGGCCTGGAAACTTGTTTCCGACCGTACTGGCTCGTTTCACGCTGGGGAAACGTGGCCAATATGGCCGGAAACGAGTTTCCAGGCCGTACGACGAAGTTTCCAGTTAACATTTGACATTTTCTTTTATTTTTTATTTTCATTTTTTCGCTTCTAATTTTTTATTGGGTGACTAAAATATCTTCTGGATGTTTCTAGATGCCTCTCAAGTTATAAAAAAGAGGATTTTTTTTGAGTGGGGTAGCGTAATGTTGAAGCCTATGGCCCTAGTGTTGATATGTAGTTCATGGTAATGTTAAATTCTTAAAGTAAAAGTGACATTCTCCTTTATTTTTCATTTTCATCTTTTTACTTAAATTTTTAACATTACCATGAAATGACTCAGGATGTTTGAGAGTGGTTTCACCCTCATTGGATTTCATATGGAGAAAGTAGAATTTTAGATCTCACTCAAAATCCAACAGACTTATCTGTTTTTCAAGATTTCAAGATTGGGGGGATTGCAATGTTTCCATTGGATTTTGTCATGTACTAGGGTATGGAACTTGTATTTAATCAAGAGAACCAAGCCTTCTATGCAGGGGGAGACTCCCGATAATCAAGAGCATGTAGGGTACAAGGGTATGAAACTTGTATTTAATCAAGAGCACCAAGGTCGTTCGACTATGTAGGAGGAGACTCCCAATCAAGCACGAAACGAAATTAGAAATTTCTTGTGGCTGATTTTGGATATTGCTATTTTCATTATGTGATCATTCATGAGTAAATTTGATGTAAATTTAGAGACTTGTAGTTATGCATTGACAATTGAAAATTTAATCATAATGTAATAAATTAGAATGTATCATGTATGCTTTATGATTGCACATATTTCTTAAATGTCCTAATATATATATATATATTATATATATTATATATATATATATATATATATATATATTTTTTTTTTTTTTTTTTTTCAAAAATTTGGGGGGTCACGTTTCATACTCGTGCCTGTTTCGGAAACTTGTACCTGTTTCCTCATTTTGTGCAACTTAGGTTTAATTGCCGGGCTAATTTATTGCCACATTTTCCACAAAACTTAGGAAAAATGGGTTTTGAGTGTCTAGAACTTATTTTTAATCCCTCAAAATGTGTCATAGTAGAAAGTTGAGGGTTAGAGGTGAATTTTAAGCACACATACCCCATACAACTTCTCTAGACATCACTTATTACATATTACATTCAAATTTTATTCAAATTTCTCTGCTTTGCAGGAAATTTAAAAAATGACCCACTCGTAATCAAATTCCACGATTTTTTTGTGTGATCTAATATGGTAATATACGATGACCTTAGACATTAGCACTCACCCAAGGCCTCACCGTCAAGCCATACTCCGACTTCGGGGTTATGCTTGGAGGAAAAAACTCAATTAATTATTAAGTCCCATAAGGATATAATAATTAACCAAGTGAAAAAACCTCCCAAAGTAAACTCACTTGATGACAAGATCTCAAGTTACATAGGCTTGTTACATGACTCAAACTCATCATACTAGCATCAATTTACATCATCCACGCAGGGCTTGTGGAATCTGAGTACAACAAAATAAGATGAGAAGAAGTAGAGTTGAAAAACTCTGATGAGATGATGAACTCTGATGGTACATGAAGCCTCTGACATATCCTCGGGCATGGAGTCATAATTTTTTTTTTCAGGTGCAACTTCAGTGGTCAACATATACAAAGGAGGAGGATGCAGAGGAGAGTAGTGGTGACTGTTGTTGCACACATTATGTCAAAGTTCCAAGGAAGTAGTTGTGCCAATTTTTTTTTAAAGATCAGGATCATCAACCAATAACTTTTTGAGTAATTATAAACCCATTCTGCAAATTTGTAATGTAAATGATGCTAATACGACTATGTATGTGTGTAACAACCTAGGTAAGCCTATTATTTTGACGACGAATTTCATTCTAAGAGGTTTTTCGTCTCACTGAGTTCTCTGTGTTTCTGAACACGAATGATTGACAAAGTTTTTCCCTCCAGCCTCACCCCAAAGCTAGGGTGGGATTTATCATCAAAGTTTTAGGTGAATCCTAATGTTCTAGTTGAGACTCTTTTAAAAGTGATTTAGGAATAACTTGAGTTAATTGGCTAAATTATTTTATTACAAGTCACTTGGTCTATTAGATCTTATTGTGTCGCAGAATTGGGTGTGTATTTTACTATTTTGAGGGTCTATAATAAACTGGTATTCTCCTTTGTTGAATTTTGTAAAATCTCATGTAAAAAATATTTTAGTGCATGGTCCCTTATACTTAGATATCATGGCTAAAATATTTGAGGGTGGAAAAATAATTAATCCCCTCAAGTGTCAATTAATTAATTTTTCTAGCAAAAATAAAGTTAGTCCTAAGCCAGAAAATTAATTAATTAGAGTAAAAAAATTAAAATGTTAGAGAAATTAAATTTTCCAAGTGGAAAAATTGGCGGGTCTTAAAGAAATTAATTTTTGGAGGTTCTCTACCAAGAGAATATTGGAAATTTGAAGAAAAAATCGTCCGTTAAGCCTTGGTGGTCAAGTCAAAGTCAATTTTTTGAGGAAATTAGCTCAAAATAATTATTTTTGAGCTAATAAAAAATGAGTTTAATGAAAAGTTTGGAAATTTCTCAAAAAGAATTATTTCGATAGCAGAGATTAAAAAATCATCAAAGATTTTCAAGCCGCTAAGATTATTTTGATGGGGATCAAGTCAACTAGCCGTTATTTTCCACTTGGAGGATTTTTCTATAAATTAGAGGTCATTTGTGTCTCAAGCGAACGAATATTTGGTGAATGTAACTTTGTAAAGCTGGTGTGAAGCTACTGTCCCGCTGGGAATGTTTTTATAATCATAATAAAAGACTTTGGGGTGTAGTTCATGGTGTCTCTGTTCCACTGGTTTGTGGTATGAGCTCGGTACGGGCATAACTATATTGTGCTTGATTTTTTTTTTAAATCGTTATTTCATTGTAGATGACAAGAACATTCTATTTGTAAGTTTTGGGCTTATCTTTGGTGATCCGATTCATTGTTGTTCTAATGGTTTATTCTTGAGAAAATATATAGTGTTTGTAGGTTCCCCAACCCTTGGGCTCTAAGTTCATAGACTGTGGGCACAGACTGACTATGTTTGGATCCTGAATATTTTATATGGTTTTCTAACTTCGCTAAGGTTGTGGTTTGACATTTATCTTTTGAAATACATTTAGCCATTGTCAAAATTTAGAAAAAAGTTCTATTCTAAAAAATTCTTCTAAGCATTGTACACTTGTAGATTTTGTAAATATATTTTATTTTCTAACCCTTGTTTTGCAGATGGGGCTTTCTGGAGTTTTGGGATTTTAAATTTTTGTATATATTGGGATTTTGGGCTATTGTAAATTCATTTATGCAGGTGAGATCAAAGGAAAATTGCTGGATTAGAGGTAGAGCTAGGCCCTTGAGAGTAAGATCTAGCCTCTAAATTTTTTTTGTAGAGCCAACATCAAGGATTTTTGGGCAACCATTGAAGATTTCAACCAAATCTAAAGTTTTGGCAAGGGTTTGTAATTTTTTTTAGGCCTTTAGGCTAGGCATCTGCCTCTCTTGCTTAGCCGTGGCACTTTCCTGCCATATAACCCTAGCCGCAGGCCTTCCTTAGGCCTCGACCTCCTCCGCTGCCCTCTATCATCCTCCTTCTGGCCTGCTGCAGGCCTTAGTGGCCGTGTTACCTAGGCTGCAGGGCATTAGACCCTCTCCCCTGCCATCTTTCCTCTTCCTTTTCTCCTCTGCTGTCCCTTTATTTCCTCTCGGCCTGCCTTTGTGAGCTTCCTCTCCTTGTCCTAGCCCTCGACTTCCCTTCCTTTTCCCTTCACTCCCCCTCAGGCAACCCTCCTTACCCTTGCCGTGGAACCCTCAGACTCTTATCTTGCTGCTGCTGGCCTGAAAGGCCCCTTCCTTACCTCGGCAGCGCTCTCTCCCCTAGATGGCAGGCCTAAAGGCCTCCTCTAGCCCTTGGCTGCCTTGTTTCCTTTTGCCGCTGTCTCTTCTTGGCCCTCTTGGCCCTCTTAGCCTCTTTTGACCTCACTGTGGGTGATCATTTAATTGCTGATCTAACATTGGGTGTGTAGCAGAAGTCTGTAGAAAGCTTGTTGTGTTTTGCAGGCAGCCCATCTATTGAAGAGGTTTTGGGCAAGTGCTCTACTTGGCCTAGGGCCATTGGTTTGCTTCTCTAACTCTCAAAACCCTCTCTGTCTCATATTTGCAGCATCTGAACTTTACATATCAGTGGCAAATTTTTTAACGAAATTGGCATCAAAAGCTATGTAGCACATTCATAAATCATTCATACAATTTGGGTGTGCATGGCAAGCTTGTTTCATGATTGTCACATTCTCCTTTTAGGGCTGCATATTAAGGTCTGATATAAAATAGCAGTGGCGTTGTTAAAGGCATCTATTCATCGGTTCATCTTGCATATGGTTTACATTTCTTGGGCAAAACAAATTTTAGTTTTTCTGTTGTTAGTTGTAAATATTTCCTATCATCTTGGCATTAAGTAACTCGCTGCTTCTTGAATTGGTAAATTGTGTATTGAACACAAGTGGCATAGAAAAATTTCATTATTGTTGCTCTATTGATAATACTCATTTAAATTACATTCTTTACATCGAGGCAGGTTACTATTGTTTTGGTACACTAACATATTTGTTGTGAGTTACCTAAAAGCTTCAAAATGTGCACTAAGATCACTCTCTAAAAGCACTTAACTTAAATTTCAAGAATATCTTGTTGAGCAGCATGTTTTACATCACTTGTCTTTTGAGATCTAGTGGTCTTCATCATTCTAATTGGTATAAGAGCCTTGGTATAACTATCATTCTTGTTTCATGGCTAATACCTCTTGTTGAATGATAACTTTACATTGGCACTTTAAGATCTAAGGATTCTTAAGCCCCTTCTTGTTTTAATTGAACATCTCTTAAGTTGAATGGTCATTGGAATTTCCTAATTTGACTAAAGAACATTGGTTTTATTGCCTAGTAATCATTGGCTAAGTGTTCTAATTGTTACTTTGGGTTTATTGGTTGTTGATATCTTGAGTGTATTGGTAAATCATTTATCTTGTTGGGCACATCTTGATATCTTGTTGGCACTTGTATCTTGGCACATTCTCTTGTGGTTAAGGATTGTGTCTTAATTTCCATTAATAAGTACTTATCATTATAGTTGAAGATTAATCATAGCTAAAGTACTTAAAACATTAAACAATCTTAACCTAAGAAATCACTAATAGTTCTTGCATATCATTCTAAGTTAGTTGCATTAATTAAATTACTTGCAAGCATAAGATTGGTTGATAGACATCTAGGGCCACCCGTTCTCAATTTAGCTTGATGGATTCAACACCTTTTTAGTGGTTAACATGGTGACCTTGCAGTTGTCAGAGCCACAGTCTCTGCAACGTTGGAGACATCGGGTGGTTGGAACACAGGGGAAGGTAGTGTTAATCAAGCCTTTGCTTGCTTCCCTTTGGCTTCCATCCCACAACCTACTCTAAAGACTGGTTCCAAACTAGTTAAGAGGAAGGTCATATTTAGAATAGGCATAGAACTAAAAGTAATCAAGATTCTTCCATCACACCTAGGTCTTAAGATTTGCTTAGCATACAGGTTAGTGAAGCATCTAAGTAGCAATTGTCCATCAGGTTACTTGGTCTCTAATTGACAATAAGCAAGAAGTTGACTCCACAAGGCATTGGTCTCACATTTAAATTCAATCTAATCCTTAAAACTTGCTAAAATTAACCAAGTAGTTAGGCTACTTAGTCATGTCTCTCGGACTTGTTGGTTATCAACTTGTCCTCCATCTTCACATTTCCATAGGGACTACCCCTCATAGTCTACTGTTGGGAGACAGCTAGAACGGAGAGGTCAGGGATCAAAGTGACAACCCCCGACCTGAGTCGTTGTCGCAGTGCCTGTACAATCTGAGCGACAACAACTGTAACAATGATGCTGATTTTGATGATGATGATTGATGAGCTACCTACTACCTTGTAGTTGTTTTGTATTTGCTATTTCTATTTGTCATTGGCATTCCTAGTCATAAGTCCTCAAGACTCTGTACCTATGTAACACATTTTGGTTTTGATGACTTAAAGATAAAATTGCAGTTTATTGTTAATCTCTTTTCTTTCTCGTATTGGATCATTGATGAATCTGTCATGATTGTATTTGTATGCATAATGTTACAAACTTACAATGTGGAACCTAGATGTATGTCTGAATTTGTATCATTATGACAATTTGTGTAGTTATGAAATATCAATTTAGCATTATATATATATATATATATATATATATATATATATATATATATAATATATTATATAATATATATAAACGTGTCCTACGTGCCCTGTTCCTGGGGGGGCGGTTGGGTCTACGTGCCCCTTGTCAGATTCTCGAATTTGCGTGTCCTGTGTCGCCGTGTTAGGTGACCTAGCTAATTTCATATAAATATGGGATGCTCACCTGTCTGTACCTGCCATGTTCGGCTAACAGGATTGCTTAGATCGTAGTAAGCATCCCACCTGAATGCTTCCATCGTGGAAGGGGATGGACTCTTATGTTTTTCTTAGAATATGATCAATTGATGTGGAAGTTTTATGGAGTCTGTTATTCCCTGTGGTTTTTATTCAGTGCTGTATGTGCATTCATACTTCACATTTTTTGTTGTTTATTGCGACAAGTTCATGGATGCATGGTGAAATCCTGGTTTCTCAATGCTGTCTATGTGATACACTGACCAGTTTACAAAATGTTATATATACACTCAGTGAATTCTACTTTTATGTTTGAATACTTAAGTTTACTTTTCATCTTGGTATTCAGGTTGAAATGTAGTAGCCTAAGTTGATGTAACTTTTTAGCTATTGATTTGGCTACAGTTAATGTGATAATAGATACTGTTTCTGTACAGAGGAACTTGAAAGAAATGATTGAACTAGGAAAATCAGCTAAGCAAGAGAAGGAGAGCAAGCTTCAAGATATCAAAAGAGAGGTGACTGAAATGGTCAAAATGCGAGTATCCTCTTTGAAGTCCAAGGTATATTGGAAATCATCGTATCTCCCCCAGTCCTTTTTTTCGCTTGAAGTTTGCTCCAAGTTTTGTCCAGGATGCAGCTTGGAAATCAATTTTTTGAATGTAAATCAACATCTAATTTATGGCTTGACCTAACTGAAATTTCTATGCAGAATAGAAACAGTAGGCCACTGTATGCAGGATTGGATTGTAATTTTGTTTGCTGTTGTCTATGAATGCTTTTGTGTATTTGTGTTCTATAAATTTTTTCTTTCTAGTGTTCATTGCCATTCCAAAATTTTGGATTAATCAGCATGCTCGACATCTAGTAGTCAGCAGTGAGCACTTAACCAGTCTTCAAAATAATATATGGTAATGGTTTTCTAGAATGAAACTTCTCAGGTGAATATCAAGCTAGACAGGTAATGAATATGGTTTTTGTGATAAGTTCTCCCCAGATTATATTTGTTTGTCAAACTTTTCCTACTTGAATGCTTATTTTGGTAGAACCTAGGTCCTATTTGGTTGGAGCTTTGATGTCTTTGTATACCAGTAAAATATGAAGAACAATATGGATTTTATATGTGTGTTTGAACTTTGACATTGGCTTGATGGTTGAATACTGAAGATCGTGTATGTGTACTACTAAACTAGGGAACAGAACAACAAGAAGGTTCTTCAGATGATTTTCAGGGGGTACCACCTTCTGTCGAGAAAGGAGCTTCAAGTGGATGTTGTAAATGGGATACTGCAACAGAGGATCGGCTTTGTGACCTTTATGATCAGTATATTGAGGTGCTGCATTTATTCCTTAACATTTTATTTCAAGGGACTGGCATGATATTTTATCAAGTTGAATAGTGCAGAAACTTTTGCCTTGAATATGTATTAACAGCTTCTAGTGATGGTTGCTGTGTTCTGTGATAGGGTATGGATGAACACAAGGGCTCACAAATAAGGAAGTTGTATGTGGAGGTCTTTCTAATATTCCTATGCCTCACTATGTTCTAGTTGGATTATTTTTCTCAGTCTCATATGCTTTGTACGGCTTGAAAAGTTTGCCATTCTATATTGACTCTAGTGGATGGTTCAAAGATTTTTTTGGATTTTGAGTGTGACCAATTTCATTAGTTGGTATATTCTACTTAAAAGCATCTGTCATTTAAAAAAAAATAAAAACAGGAGAATTTCATTAATATTTGCAATTTTTTTGTACAAAGCCTTGGGAATATGTGGAAGGTCTTATATTCTAGGAGAGTTCTGGTGATTCTAAATCTATCCACTCTAGTCATACTTTTCTGGCAACTTTACATTTTTGCCAAATGATTCTCCTAGATTTCAATGCTCAAAATAAATTACGGTTGTAATTATGGAGATAACCAAAACAGAAAACAGAAATAAAGACCCAAAAAACAAGGAAAAGAGTGGGGGCACCTGTACACCTGTGACCCAGGGGTGTATGGTATCTGTGAATCACTGAATATGAGTAGTGCAGAATGATGTATATACTAAACAGTAATGAACTGGTTGATTGTATTGATAAAATGACGGGGGAGGACCAATGTTTACACCTGTAGAGTAAAAAATCGTAACTTAAAGCTGGAGTCACTGATAGGAGTTATAAGGTCCTTATTACATAAAAGTGGTATTTTAAAAAATATGGGAATATGATATTTATAAATACACAGTATTACAAAATTCATTAGCATAACATAAAAGAACTCATGTACATACTACATAGAGTCTTGCTGTTGCTCAAATTGTACAAGCAAGATGCGACAACGCTCAGGTTGGGGGCTGTCACTCTGATCCCCGTCCTCTCCATTCTAGATGCCTCCCAACAACACGCTACGGGGTGTAGTCCCTATGAAATGTGAAGATGAAAGACTCGTCGACAACTGACAAGTCTTGGAGACACAACTAAATGGCCTAACAACTTAGTTAATTTAACAAGTTTGGTGATAAAATTAGATTACTTTGAAACTCCAGTGACTTAATAGAGTCAAAATACTTCCTTAATGTGAATTATATACCAAGCTACTGGATAAATAGTTACTGCTTTAGGATGCTTCAGTATCCTATATGAAATGCAACACCTAAAACTAAGTGAAATGCAAGAGCTTGGTTTATTTTAAATTAGATGCCTATCTAAATTAATCCTTCCTCTCAACTGTTTTGAAACTAGTCTCTAGTGTAGGTTGTGAGAGAGAAACCAAGGGAAGATAGCAAAGGCTATATTAATGATACCTCCCCTGGGGTTCTAACCACCCGATGCCTCCGGCCCTGCAGAGATTGTGGCTCTGACAACTGCAAGGTCATTGTGTTAATCACAAAAGAGGGTCTAGGCTTTGCAAGTTGGGTGAGAAATGTGGTCCTATCTCTCTGTCAACCAAACTTATGCTTGGAGGTAAATTAATTTGTCCAAGGGTAATCCTAGAATGTAGGTGCAAAATATGAGTGATTACATGAGATGAGATTGTTAAATGTCTTAAGTACTTAGAGACAAATTACAACGATATAAAACAATGAAGTGCTTAACAACGCACAATGACAATCTTCACCACAAGAAAGTGCTCGATAAACCAAATAGATGGCGCTAGAAAATGTTATCAAGATCACAATGGAAAATTACTCATGAAATGAAAGTAAATCCAATGCTTCTTCAAGCAATGCCAATTAGATGATCTTCAAACACAATTAGCAATTCTTCAGATTACCTTAAGATTACTCTTATCATGATTGTCATTACCAATTAAGTGCTTTTAAGAGTGACTTTATTTGCAAGATTATAAACTTTAGATATGAAACTCACTTGCAACAAGTTAGTAAATCCACAAGAAACAACATATTCGGTTATCCAATTATCCAATTCTTTAGCAATGTGATATCAATGACAAGTAGAGATACTTTAAAGAATGATGTCACAATAATGCTAGCTATCAATGAGAGAAAGAGAACATTAGTCCACAATATTATTCCTTAGAGCAACAAGCCAACCTTATCAATTCAATTAGCCTTTTAGAGCACTTATGTCAATGGAAACACAGACAGTGATATGCAGCATGCTTATGCAAGAATGAAATGTATGCCAAAATACAATGGATGCAATGAGATGGCAGCCAAGAAGATAATGATGACAACAGTAAGAAAAACACCCAACCACACAAGAAAACACTTATTCAAGATGCTCAATATGCTAGGATTGAATGCCCAATGAAAATAATTGACCGTCCACTACTTTTTGACACCACTGCTATGTTTATATCAGACCTTTGGTTTTTATGACAGTCCTCCAAAATGATAAGAGATGCCAAGAAGTGCAACCCCAATGAGTGCAAATGATATGCCAATTAGAAAATATGACTGCAATCTACTTATTATGCCACTGTTATGTGTTTTTATCACTGTTTTAGATGATTTTTGATGGCTTTAGCAAACATATCAGATCTTGAATTTACCCAATAGTCCTTCAAGTGTCACTTATATGCAATTAATCACAAGATTAATTTTTAATGCCTTAAGTGAATGATTAGTGAGATTAGGGCTATTTTAGGTGTATTTAGGCCCAGAATACACTGCTGTCATAAAATGCTTCAGAATTCAAGTGAAACATTGATGAGGCAAAGAGGGTTAGAGGGAAGACCACTAGGCCTAATGGCCTTGCTTGTGACTAGAGAGGCTTCCAATGAATTTGACCACCATAAAAATGCTGAAATTTGCTTCCTTAAGGCCAACATCTTCCCTTCTTGGCTAGACATTGAGCTTGGAGGGGATCCAAGGGCTAGATCTTGCCTTCCTAGGCCTAGATCTACCTCAAAACCCTAGCGGAAATGCTCAATTATGCTGGATGTCACACTTGGAAGTGTGAAACCCTTCAAACCCTAGGTCTTGTTAGAAAATCGGAAAGGGAGAAAGATTATCTTTATGTTGATAATTACTTGTGATGTCTTTATATTCTTATTAACTTTCTTATGTTTTCTTTTATCTTTGTTGATCAAGCAATTACCAAAACTGAAACAAAAAGATCAAGGACACTCAATGTAGGCACTCAGCCAGGGCTAAAACCCCTATATAGGGGAAAACCTAGTGAAAGAACTCTTCCTTCAGTAATTCAAAATGAGATGGATCAAGACCTTAGACCAATAGACCTTCCTCCTCCACCAAGTCAACCTTCCAAAATGATTCAACAACCTTTAGTAGTCTGTTCTTGTCCAACAACTTCAACCCAAAAACAACCCAGAAATTCGACTTCCCAGCTTCAGAACTTCGACCTCTAGAAGAAGAATTTCGGCCCAGCAACATAACAAAAGTTTCGATCCTTCCAGCAGCTTAGCAGGCTTCACATGTGTGAGAGAGAGAGAGAATTTTGACTTCTTATGTTTGAGATGAACCTCCTTCTCCTTCGCTAGCCTATTTCACCTTCTTCCATGAATTTTGCACCTTTTACTGCCCCAACAATTGCAGATCTAACTTGGTGAATGAGTGCTTCAAATGAGGTCGAGTTGTTGCCTTTATATAGTAGTTTTTGCCCCTGAGTTTAGGCTCACTTGTCCAGTTTGAGGCCGATTTGGTGGAGGCCTAGAATACCTAATTTACATGAAAATAAATTTCTTTCTTGACAACCCAAGAAGGGTTCTTTACATTATGACATGGACAAGGACACTTGACATAAACCCTAGAAGCCTGCAATGGAGGCTTTGACCTATAAACAAATGACCCAAGCATGAAACCCATACTTTAATAAGTCAATTTCTTTAATAATAAAATTTATTTTTCTTTCTTTTGATAAATACATTACATCATGACTTAAATACAATTATGAAGACCGAATCTAGTTACAATCTTCAACACTTCCTCTTAACTAGGGAGGGATTAATAATTACAAATATATATAGAGGTACATGGAAGATCTCCAAAATGAAGTACAAAGAGTTCTAGTACACTCAATGCCAAAGACTAGACCTAGTTAGGTTTATAATCAACAAGAGACACATTCTAGATTTCAACCTCTTGTTAGGGTTTGTTACAAACCCTAGACTACCTCATCAAGATTTGAAGCAACTTAATCAAGATATAAGTCTCATTATATTTAGGGACTCAATATTACTATCAAAGATATATGGCAGATTCTACCATGATTTATTGCAAACCCTAGATTCCATCTCCGAGACACAGCCTTAGATGTCAATAATTCATTCAAATAATAATTCTACTATACATTTAAGGTTTCAAGAATTTCAGACTCTGCTAGGATTTGTTACAGACTCCAAATTTTACTATCAAAACTAAATCATATCGGAAAACAATATCATTATATCCTAGAATGTCAATCTCTACTAGAGTTTTCTTACAAACCCTAGATTTCACAGACTAAAACATGAGTATCAATAAACATACTCGCATATACATAACTAGGATTTCATAATCATGCACCAACATATCACAACAATATCTACTAAGTAAAACCAAGACACAAACATCAATACATTAAAGTTAGATATACAACAATTTTGACTAGGCTAGGGTTTTGATTAGACAGACAAACATACACCTATGATCTTACTACAACTATCACAAGGGTTTTAGCTTATAAACCCTAAGTTATCAAACTCCAAAGATATATGGTTTAGACATTAACAACAAACCCTAAAGGGTTGGGGTTTCTATCAGAATACCAAAATCTTAAACAACAAAATAATAGGATTTCTAGATTTCATCAACAACCCTAAGTAGACTAGGGTTTCATAATATTGACATACCCTTAGGTTAGTGTTTTATAGTGAACCTTTCTAGGTTTCCACAAGAATGATAATATAATGAGGGTAGATTCAATCTAATGATTAATCACCCTAACAGGAATCCTTGTGATTCAAAACCCTAGACATAGCGATGTTAGTAATGTAAAGAAAAATTTAAAAGAAGAATGATCATACCTTTTACATGAAGAGAACTTTATAACAAAGTTTATAGTCTAAGACATACCTTGAGTTGTTCCTTAACAAACCTTGTAGGACATCAATTATTGAAGAGTTTTTCTTCGCATCAAAACTTCTTCCATGCTTCAAGTCTATCTTTTGAGGTCTCCTCCATAACATTTGAGCATTCAACAAGCTTTCCTAAATAAGGAAAATATAAAGAAAGATTATTAGCTTACAATACAAACATATTTTGATATGGGAGAGAAACCAAACATAAAAGAGGAGACACAAAACAAGATTCTTATCTTTGGTAAAATGGCGAGGGCTCCCTCTTAATGCAATCTCGAGGAATACCTATAACTTATCGAAATAATTAAAAAATGTTCAAACATGACATGTTAGACCTATAAATTCTAGAAATAAAAACATAAGGGAAAACATTGGAAAACTTAAAATAGAAGGATATGCAAAGGACTGGTCCCTAAGAGTCGCTAGCAAATAAGTCTTTGAATTCAGATTCTTTTGCTTTGTTCTTCTTTGGTGGACCTTCATCTACAACATTCACATGTTCTCATTCTCTCTACCTATTCCTTGGACTCTCAAGATAGTGACTTTTATAATGACCCATCTTATGGCAATTATAACATTCAATCTTTGATAGGTCAACTTTCTTCTTTGGTCCTTTGAACTTCTTTAAGGTTCCCTTTTTCTTGTGATGAACAAAATAGGCATTAGAGATGGTTTCTTCTTCATCCTTCTTGTTGTTACTAGCGATACTCAAGCTTCTTCTTGACTGCATGCATTCTACATTTGCTTAGATGTTGGTGTATCCTTCCAACTGTCAAGTCCTGATGCAAAGGCACTCCAAGATTTTGGTAGTCTTATGAGAGCAGTAATTACGAGCTCCTTTTCTGGGACAACTTCATCTATTGCTTGGAGTTCATCTCTAATTCTAGATATCCTTTTAAAATAGGATGATACAGTGTTGTCTTTTGTTATCTTAATAGTCCTTAATTCATTCTTGAGATTTATCCTCTTTTTCCAAGCCCTATAGTTAGAGGCTCCTTCTAGTTTGTTTTCTGCCTTCATTGAGCTTGACATAGTTCTTGTAGATAGTAGACTTGTCTTTTTATATGATCTTTTTTCCCTAATGACCTCCCCTTGATCCCCCTTTCTTCAATAGATCTCTTCCTTCTTCACCTTGGCTCTAAAACCATGTTAGAAAAACAAAAAGGTAGAAAGATTTTCTTTATGTTGATAATTACCTGTGATGTCTTTATATTCTTATTAACTTTCTTATGTTTTCTTTTATCTTTGTTGATCAAGCAATTACCAAGGTCCAAAACCAAAACACAAAGATCAAGGACACCAGATGTAGGCACTCAACTAGGGCTAAAACCCAGTCAAAGAACTCTTCCTTTAGTAATTCAAAATGAGATGGACCAAGACCTTAGACTAATAGACCTTCCTCGTCCACCAACTCAGCCTTCCAAAATGATTCAACAACCTTCAATAGTCTGTTCTTATCCAATAGCAACCTAACAACAATCTAGAAATTCGACTTCCCAGCTTCAAAACTTCGACCTCGAGTAACAAAATTTCGACCTGTTGAAGAAAGTGTAACTATGTTCGGTCTTCATAAATGTAATTTTGATCTTTGTGCTTGTAAAAGAAAAGAAATATTATTTTTGTAAATTATAAAATGAGTTTCTTGCTCATTGCATAGGTCTAGCATGTGTTGAAGTGCTATAGGAAAGTCAAAGAGTCAAAGAAAATGTTAAAGAGCTCTTCTTGAGCCTATATATAATGTATATGAGTCAACCTAGTGTTTGTTGAAGTTTCTAATTTTCCTTAGTTAGAAACCCTTCATGCACTTTTTCTGATTTATTCCTACCTACTTGTTATTTTTTCTTTAACAAGTTATTTACGAAGTAAATACTGAAAATAAACACCTGTATATGCTCAACATATTACAGATCATCAACTAAAAGAAACAAGAACAAACACACCACATGACACCATTATTTTTGGACCAATGTCCCAGGAAAAACCCAATGCGGGAAAATTGGTGCAGCTATCTGAGGGTTTTCTTATTAAGCAATATCAGAGTACAATCTGGGTGCTGAAACTGGCCTACCCAACAGAGAATTTCCTTAGCACTTATGCCTCACAGTTTGAAAGAAATCTCCTCCCTGAAACCCTAGAAAATCCTTCCGGTAGTTCCTCAACACAAAACTGCTCCTGCAACCCCAACATCTGCCCAATCTGGACTGCGTCTGCCCCTCTCTATCCCACGCTAGCCCTGTGTCAGCCTTTCTTGGCCTGCGTCAGCCCCAGGGGGCCCTGCGTCAGCGTTCTGGGCCTCTGCATCAGATACGCTGGCCTCTCTGGTGCTCTGCGCAACACTTGGCTGCCTCTACGTGGCCCTGCATGAGCCCTTGCTGGCTATGCATCACTCTCCTTGGCTGCTGCGCTGCTCTCTCGGCACAATCTCCGCCTTCTCTATTTCTCTGTACTCAATGACCCTCAACTGCTCTCCCGATCACTAATTCTCTCTTAGCAAACCCCGCTCTAGAGAATAGAATCACTGATCATCTGGTGTGCTCTCCAAGTGACCCTCAGGCCTCTTCTTATACATTTCGTGTTGATATCTCAACAGCCGAGATTAAGTCCCTAATCAACGGCTAAGATTAGATCTAGCTTGATCCATGTCTTTTGGACCACTCTAACATAGATTCATATTAATACACATTAATATTTTATTTTCCCAAAGTTTAGACTGGGACTCCATTAAAAATATTAATTATTTTAATATCTCCTGATTTGTTTAGAATCTGCCCAAACCCTTTCTGGGTATTGGAGATCTCATGTGCCCCAACCTATCCACCAAATTTCGTGGCTAGAGCACATTCGATGCTACCGCAAATCAACACTCCCTCTTAGCGAGGAGTGTGCTCTAGCAATACTCCTCACTGAGTATTACTCTGATCATCTGGCATTGGTACTTGTGCTAATGCTAGGCCTTCCTACCCACCATCCTCTACACTGCTACCTCCTGTACTGCTGCCCATGGTTCTGCCACTGCCACTGCTGCATCTGTATGACAGCTCCCTTTGCATCCATGCTGCTGCTGGTCCTTTCTCCCAACACTGCATCTGCACTGCACCTCCTCTCATCATGTTGCATTGTGTTGCCCACTGCTACACTGCAACTTAGTCACTGAGAAGTAAGTCACTGATCCTCCAATTGACCTCCTCGTTGGGCTAGAAACACCCACTGATGTTGAAGCTGCCTCTGCTGCCAACAAGCGCTCGCTCTTTGACCTCTGTGCTACTGCAACAACTCTCCTGCATCTCGCACTGTTGCACACCTCTCTGTGCCATCTTGCACTGGTGCAACACTCGTGTGCCTCTCGCATTGCTGCAGTCTGCTAGCTTTGTGCTGTCTCGGTACTCCTTCACTGTAGCTCTGTATGCAGCTCCATCTGCATCCATCTCTACCCACTCAACCAGTTCTGCTACTCCTCATCGAGGCTCCCATAGCAAGGTCTAATCCAAGAGGCTAGGTACCTCAAGGATCCTACCCGTCATTGGTTATAGTCCACCTAACTACAACTCGATGTCTCCCCACTTCCGCTCAAGTGGTGCGTGTGCACTCATGGCACAGTCATCGTTTGTTAAAATTTCCTTCTCTGCTCGTGCTGACGATACCTTTAGTTTGAAAAGACTCTCCCTTACTCTTCTTCCTTGAGCACTGGGTCACATAATGACCCATCTCCCCACAGTGGAAGCACTTGATCTTGGAGAGATCTTTTTTGTTCCAGTTCCGCTTCAACTGCTTTCCCTAAGATGCTAGGGCCACATCCTCCTCTTCCTGCTGAACTTTGATCCCTTTGCTGCTGCTACCTATCTTCGATTGCCATCTGATCTCTTCTTGGCGAAGAGTTGCCCACATCTCGTCCCAAGATGGGAGAGTCCCTTTGCCTAGAATAATCTGGACAAACACTTCCCAATCTTTTGAGACATCATTCAGGGTTGTCCTCACCATAAGCTCCTGATCCGGTGTCGCTCCTATAGCAGTCAACTGGTCTCGGATCTCATTCAGTCCTCCGAGAAAGGTGTCAATCGATTGACCCTTCTTCATCTGATACAACCTCATCTGGTTCTCGAGCAACATTCTTCACTACACAGAAGTATGTTGGTACATGTTCTTGAGAGCCTCCCACATCTCGACTGTCGTTTCCTTCTTGACTATATGTGGTACCAAATGATCCTTGACCCCGTCAAGGATAATGCACTTGGCCCTCGCCATCGCCTCTTCGTACTTGTCATTATCATTTGGGTTGACTGGGATAGTTATCGTCTTCAAGGCGAAGATTCCTGTCAAGCACTGATAAGATTCTAGCCTTCCAGACTGCGAAGTTCGATGCTCCATTCAGTCTATCCTGGTCTCTTACCCCATGTAGTGCCATGACGCTCCTCTACTTCCCTCTTGGAAGTTCGCTGTTCGACTCCTCTGAGTCTCTACTTCCCGTCTAGAAGTTCTCTTCTGGACTCATTCTGAGTCCTGATTTCCCTCCTGGAAATCCTTCTGCCACTTGTTGAGATGTCCCCTACTTTGATTGTCTTGTGCAACTGCACTATTGATCCCGGTTCCTCGGCTAGAAACACTCTGTAACAACTCCTTTGGCCCTGCTCTATCAGGTACTGTTCTAACCATAGTTTTAAAAAACGGCCGTTTTGAAACGGAAACGGCCGAGTTGGTCCGTTCCATTGCCCTTTGGAGTGACTCAGTACAAAAAACGGCTCGGTTGGCCGAGTTAGCCATGACTCGGCCAACTCGGCCGTTTCCCGTACTGACTCGTGTCGAGTCACAAACAACGGCCTGTAACCCACTAAAACAACAATTTAACATTATTTTAATGAAATTTGAAGGGGTTTGCTGATTGGTTTGGATTTCAAGGTGTTTTATGAATTAGCTAAATGTTATTTGGGGTCCATTTCCCCCTCCCAAACCATATTTAACACACTCAAATGCTCTCTACTATTGATATGCTATTCAAATTTCACGGTAATGTTAAATTCTTAAAGTAAAAGTGACATTCTCCTTGATCTTCATTTTCATTCTTTTACTTAAATTTTTAACATTACCATGAAATGACTCAGGATGTTTGTGAGTGGTTTCGGCCTCATTGGATTTCATATGGAGAAAGTAGAATTTTAGATTTCATTCAAAATCCAACAGACTTATTAGTTTTTCAGGATTTCAGGATTGGAGGATTGCAATGTTTCCATTGAATTTTGTCATGTATTAGGGTATGGAACTCATATTTAATCAAAAGCACCAATCCCTCTATGTACCTTGATGTTAGTGACGTTGGTTGTCGAACTCCTCTGGGATTCGCTCCCAAACCAGGAGCTTCTGAAAATGTCGCTCCCGATCTCGTTTTCGCTCCTGCTCCCGAGTAACACAAAGAAGAGAAACTGTTTGGATCAAAAACAGTTAAATGATCTAGTTTATGTCCAATACAACCTCTGGCTCGGACGAAACCATTTGCTGAACAAAAGACCTGATTCAGATCCCATTGTGTTGGAAGACATTGATCCAACATCAGATTGGGTAGTGGAGAGTCGTCCAACAGAGTTTGATCCTGATGAGGATCTTGATTTAGATCTAGATATCGAGACATCAGTGGAACTTGAACATGCTGCTCAGTTGAATGCAGATCCCAATCCACCAGCCTCAGTCTCACAACCAACAAGGACTCCAGTTGTAGGTGCTTCCTCTGCTCAGCCACGACAGAAGCGCAACCGCATATCTACTCTATTTCAGCTTGCATCTGCTGCAGTTGCACAGCCTGCTAGTGGTACCACTTCTACAACTGCAGTTGGAGATGATGATGATGAGGAGGAGCCATGGGGTCTCCTGTCTGATTCTGATGATGATCCAGAGATTGATCGAGATGATCTTGGCTCCTTTGGCAGTAGCTGTAGTACTAGTACAAGAGTCTGGTCATAGTTTACTTTTGTTGTAGAGGCCATTTCTAGCCTCCTTGGTTATGTGTTTTTTGTTTTGAGTCTTTGATCATGTATGACAGTTGACTATGTATTGCCATTGGGTACCATTTTGATATAATGGATTGGTTCATTAGCCTACTTTGATCATATGTTGTCTTCCATCTATATTATAATGCTGTGTGTTTGGAAACATGAATGAAAATATTTAAAATTATGTTTTTTTTATATAAAAAAAAATTTAATGTTTTTTTTTACAACGACCGAGTCATTGAAATTGAGCCGGCCGAGTCATTACCGTTTCGGAGTCGGAGTCAGAGTCGATCCTCGGTCGAGTCGGAGTCGGAGTCGGAGTCCATCCTCGGCCAAGTTAGAGTCAGAGTCGGAGTTTTAAAACTATGGTTCTAACTACAATACCTCACCAGCTCCACTCTGCAATATTCCTGTAGCCTTCTAGACACCAACAACTGCCTCTTTGTGAACTGTGTCAGCCCCTCTCTACCTCACGCTGGCTTTGCGTTACCTTGGATGGGTATGCGTCAGCCCTGGGATGCCCTGTGTCATCTCTCCTGGCCCTCTGTGTCAGCAACGTTGGCCTCTTAGAGGCTCTGCGTCACACTTCTTGACTGCTACGCTGCTAGAAACAATTTCTATCACCTCGGCACAATTGTTTTCTGCTGCTATTGCTCCGCTTGGCTGATGTCTTTTAGTCCTCTTATGATCTGCAATCACGCTCTGATACCATGTTGAAGTTTCTAATTTTCCTTAGTTAAAAACCCTTCATGCACTTTTTCTGATTTATTCCTACCTACTTGTTATTTTTTCTTTAATAAGTTGTTTACAAAGTAAATACTGAAAATAAATACCAGTGCATGCTCAACATATTATAGATCAGCAACTAAAAGAAACAAGAACAAACACACCACATGCACCATTATTTTTGGACCAACGTCCCCGAAAAAATTCAATGTGGGAAAACCGGTGCAACTATCTGAGGGTTTTCTTATTAAGCAATATCAGAGTACAATCTGGGTGCCGAAATTGGCTTACCCAATAGAGAATTTCCTTAGCAACTATACCTCACAGTTTGAGAGAAATCTCATGGCCGAAACCTCGGAAAATCCTTCCTTCAGTTCCTTAGCACAAAACTGCTCCTGCACCCCCAGCGTCTGCCCAATCTGGATTGCGTCGTCCCCTCTCTGTCCCATGCTGGCCCTGCGTCAGCCCCAGGAGGCTATGCGTCAGCCCCAGGAGGTCGTGCGTCAACTTTCTGGGCCTGTGCGTCAAACACGCTGGCCTCTCTGGTGCTTTGCGCAACACTTGGCTGCCCCTGCATGGCCCTGCGTGAGCCCTTGCTGGCTCCGCGTCACTCTCCTTGGCTGCTGCATTGTTCTCTCGGCATAATCTTTGCCTTCTCTGTTTCTCTGTACTCAATGCCCCTCAGCTTCTCTCCCGATCACTGATTCTATCTCTCTTAGCAAACCCCGCTCTAGAGAATAGAATGACTGATCATCTGGTGTGCTCTCCAAGTGACCCTCAGGCCTCTTCTTATACTTTTTTTGTTGGTATCTCAACGACTGAGATTAAGTCCCTAATCAACAACTAAGATTAGATCTGGCTTGATCCATGTCTTTTGGACCACTCTAACATAGATTCGTATTAATTCACATCAATATTTTATTTTCCCTAAGTTTAGACTTGAGGACACCATTAAAAATATTAATTATTTTAATATCTCCTGATTTGTTTAGATTCTGCCCAAACCCTTTCTGGGTATTGGAGATCTCATGTGCCCCAACCTATCCACCAAATTTCGTGGCTAGAGCACATCCGATGCTACTCCAAATCAACAGTTTCTAGATTAGCCCTCCAAGACAAGCACAATCCTCTTGAAGAAGAGAGCCAACAAAATGATATAAAATGCAGTCATGTATAGTTGGCTCACATATGGAGACACATCCTTTTGGTGGACATGTCGGCTCAAATACATGGCTAAACTACTATATAAAGGATCTTGTATCCTCGCATTTAGACAATCACATCTTTGCATATCTTCGAAATCTTGGACAAGGTACAGTGGTATAGGAAACTCGAAAAAAGCCAACAGTTTAGTGCTTCAGATGGAGAGGGATCACTGCGGCTTTTCGGATTGGTATTATAGAGGCACACATTCTCGACATAGCAGTGACAAGACAAATCTTAGTGCAAGGAGAATATAGTCACAGTCTCGGTGGAGATATCAGTGCAGGAAGAAAGACATAGTTACGTTCTTGATATAATTATTATGATGAGGATCTCAGTGATACTCCTTCGACATGCTTCTAGATGTTGTGATAAGCCTCGGTACATTGGTGATAAGGATATCCACTGTCTCGACATACTTCTAGATTTAATCACGACCTTGATGGAAGATCATCTAGATGCAACACTCTTATATGTACATGTCTCAAAGATCTCGTGGTTATGATCTCTATGAAGGGACAACAGTGTTGCAACAATAGTAATCTCAATGATGACCTTGATAGTGCTGCAGTAATGAAGACCTTAGTGAAGCAATAGTGATGATGATGAACTCAACAATGACAAAGAAGAGGATTGGTGTCTTGGTCTCTGAGTGGCCTCATAGGTCAAGGGTCATGGTATTGGTATTCGTTAATTGGAATCTCTATAAGAAGAATTTTGTGCGAGTTTTCCTCTGAAAGAGTGAGAGGTTTTGGCTCTGGCAAAAAGGCAAGATCTTGTGTTCTTGTTGTGAAAATTCCTACACTAAGGAACCCTTGCTGCAACAAATTTGCATTTACTTAACCTACTTGATTTTTAAATTACATTCATCAAGTTATTCTTCTGAATACTGAAGCAAATTACTTTCGTAGCCTACACTAATCAAATATTTGATTTCATGAAACAAAAAACAAAGCCAAGAACAAGATACATATGATAATTATTTTTGGACACAATAGTCCTCAGAATAACCCAATGTGGGAAAACCGGTGCAGCAGCTTTGAGGGTCTATTATTATGTAGGAGAAATGTCTGAACTCAAATCTAGGATGCTCATCTAGCAATCCTTTATAGAGAAAATTCTAGAGAAAAATCTGAGTGAGTTTTACCTCATTTCACTCGGCAGAATTCCGGCTGATTCGCTACTAGACTGGCTAACCCCGACTATTTTGCGCTGGCCCTATGTCAACTATCCTGACAGTTCCGACAGTTTTGGCTGTTCCTGACAGTTTTGGCTTTTGCGTGGCAGGTAGCATTTATGCTCTGCGTTGGCTCTTCTGGCTTTGCATCAGGGCTGTGTGGGCCCAGACTGGCCCAATGTTAGCTCTCCCTGCTACTGCGTTGCCTCTATGCAAGCTCTTTCCGCCTCTACGCCAGTATTCTCCAGAAAGTCTTGGATTCTCTTCTCCCCTCTACTGCGGAATGATCACCTAGTTCAAATTTCTCAGCTTCTCAGCTTCCTAGCCCCAGAAATCGAACTCTAGACCAATTCGTTCTCTCCGTGTGTGTTTCCAAATGAACCCCAAGCCTCCATTTTATACTTTTCTTGTTGAGTCTTCAACGACTGAGATTAAGTCTCTAATCAACGACTAAGATTAAAACATGGTTTGGTCCGCCTTCTAGATCATTCTTTGGATTCTCTTCTCCCATCTGCTGCAGAATAATCACCTAGTTCGAATTTCTCAGCTTTCTAGCCCCAAAAATCGAACTCTAGATCAATTTGTTCTCTCCGTGTGTGTTTCTAAATTTACCCCAAGCCTCCATTTATACTTTTCATGTTGAGTCTTCAACGACTGAGATTAAGTCTCTAATCAATTACTAAGATTAAAACATGACTTGATATGCCTTCTAGATCATTTTCACCCATATCTTGATTAATACTCATTAATATTTAATTTCCGTAAGTTTAGACTTAGGAACTGCATTTAAAATATTAATTATTTTAATAAAATACAATATGGGTGGAATTTCACCAAACCGTTTCTGGATTCTTTAGAACTCATGTGCCTTAGCCTCTCCACCAATTTTCAAGGCTAGAGCACTTCCGATGTGGGCTGCCGGGTGGCATGGGGGGAGGCTGTGGCAACAACTCCTACAATTTCTCACCCCATTGATCTCCTTCTTCATCTTCAATTTACCCCTCAGCATCCCCCCGCACCACTCCGGTGGTCCACTTGCCCACGTGGAGGCTGCTAGGGTGGTAAGGGGAGCTGCCACAACCTTCCCCCCTGCGCCACCTAGGTGGCCTGCCGGGCAGGGTGGCATGAGGGGCGCTGTAGAAACAACTTCTACCATTTCTCCTGATATTGATCTCCTTCTTTGTATTCAATCTATTTATTCTTGGGCATTGTTACTTTTGGTCTTTTACATATCTTCTCAGTTCCAATGTCATCTTTAGTAATGGCAACATATGCTTCACTGTCAGTTTCAACTTCATTGTCCTTAAAAGTAACTTGTCTACCCTTGCTAGATTTATCCACTGGAGGCCCTTTTTTCTAATCCTTTCGATGTAGTTTTGTAGCATCATCAATTACTACATTTTGCTTATTTTCCATATCTTTTTCTGACACTGAGTAAAAACTGCTGACAACTTTCATGATATCATGCTCTATGAAATGAATGCCTTTTAACCTAATTGAACAACTTTCAACAAAATTTTGTCCAACAAAATATCATATGTCAATAAAAACAAAGTTAAAAAAATATAGCAAGACACTTTGAAGAATGCAAAATACAAATATAAATAACAATATTTACGATGTTTTGTTTCATCTTATTTACGATTTGTTTACACAACTTTGTAGATACCTCTTTCGTGTCATACAATGAATATGATAGTCGGTATTTAAACCTTCCATGTGACTTGGGAGCTTTTGTAAGTATGTAAACAACTTCAGTGTCCCGTACTGAACACATATCTATGACTCTTCCCATCACTTCATAAATTCCATTATCATTCGGTATATCAATATATAGATATATATTCACATTTGGGCTTTCTCTTTCTTTCACATACCAGACTTTTGATGGAAATTTCACCTCTTTTGAATTCTTCTAATCTGAAATCATCTTCTTATCATTTGAAGCATTTGAAAGATTTGTAGCCATGAGCTCAGGTGAAGTTCGTTCACCAATGTTTTTTGAAGATGCACCTTTAAGAGTTTTTGGTCCAGAAAGATTCACAAAAATCTTCTTTGATGCTATTTTCTTGAAAAATAGAAACACATAAATCAGTAAATAACAAAAACATATTAACTTAAATTAACAACGAAAATATATCATAATTTTTTTATTTATATAATCAGATAATTGAAATTAAAAAAATATGAACACTAAGAAAATCGCCTAACACCTCGCGGGCCGTCGGGTGGCATGGGGGGACGCTGTGTCAACAACTCTTACAATTTCTCACCCCATTGATCTCCTTTTTCGTCTTCAATCTACCCCTCAGCCTCCCCCCGCGCCACCCCGGTGGTCCACATGCCCGCGTGGAGGCCACCAAGGTGGTACGGGGGGCTGCCACAACCTTCCCCCCCTGCGCCACCCAAACGGCCTGGGGGGCGGGGTGGCATGAGGGGGGCTATGGAAACAACTTCTACCATTTCTCCTGATATTGATCTCCTTCTCCGTGTTCAATCTATCTATTCTTGGGCATTGTTACTTTTGGTCTTTTACGGCTCCTCAGTTCCAATGTCATCTTCAGTAACGACAACATATGCTTCATTGTCAGTTTTAACTTCATTGTCCTCAAAAGTAACTTGTCTACCCTTGCTAGATTTATCCACTGGAGGCCCTTTTTTCTGATCTTTTCGTTGTAGTTTTGTAGCATCATCAATTACTACATTTTGCTTGTTTTCCTTATCTTCTTCTGACACTGAGTAAAAACTGTTGACAACTTTCATGATATCATGCTCTATGAAATGAATGCCTCCCAACCTAATTGAATAACTTTCAACAAAATTTTGCCAAACAAAATATCATATGTCAATAAAAACAAAGTTAAAAAAATATAGCAAAACACTTTCAAGAACGCAAAATACAAATATAAATAACAATATTTACGATGTTTTGTTTCATCTTATTTATGATTTGTTTACACAACTTTGTAGATACCTCTCTCGTGTCATACAATGAATATAATAGTCGGTATTTAATCATTTCATGTGACTTGGGAGCTTTTGTAAGTATGAAAACAATTTCAGTGTCCGGTACTGAACACATATCTATGACTCTTCCCATCACCTCATAAATTCCATTATCATTCAGTATATCAATATAGATATATATTCACATTTTGGCTCTCTCTTTCACATACCAGATTCTTGATGGAAATTTCACCTCTTTTGAATTCTTCCAGTCTGAAATCATCTTCTTATCATTTGAAGCACTTGAAAGATTTGTAGCTATGAGCTCAGGTGGAGTTCGTTCACTAATGTTTTTTGAAGATGCACTTTTAAGAGTCTTTGGTCGAGAAAGATTCACATAAATCTTCTTTGATGTCATTTTCTTGAAAAATAAAAACACATAAATCAGTGAATAACAAAAACATATTAACTTAAATTAACAACGAAAATATATTATAAATTTTTTATTTGTATAATCAGATAATTGAAATTAAAAAAATATTAAGACTAAGAAAATCGCCTGCCACCTCGCGGGTAGGCGGGCCGCCGGGGTGGCGTGGGGGGAGGCTGTGGCAACAACTCCTACAATCTCTCACCCCATTGATCTCCTTCTTCGTCTTCAATCTACCCCTCAGCCTCCCCCCGTGCCACCTCGGCGGTCCACCCGCCCGCGTGGAGGCCGCTAGGGTGGTACGGGGAGCTGCCACAGCCTTCCCCCCTGTGCCACCCAGGCGGCCTGCCGGGCGGGGTGGCATGAGGGGGGCTGCGGAAACAACTTCTACCATTTCTCTTGATATTGATCTCCTTCTCCGTCTTCAATTTGCTCCTTATCGTCCCCCTTGAGGGTTAGATTGAAGACGGAGAAGGAGATCAATATAAAGAGAAATGGTAGAAGCCCACTGACACCACCCCGTCCATCTGCGGAGTGGTAGGCAATTCCGAGAATCGCGCGACCTTCGCGGGCGGACGGGTGGGCCGCCATGGTGGTGCAGGATGGGGTTGCGACAGCTCCACACTGCACCACCCAGGCGACCCGTCCGCCCCTTGGGGGTGGCTAGGTGATTCTCGGAGTTGCCTAGCCACCCCCGACGAGCGGGCGGGTGGGTCGGTGCCGGGTGGGTGGTTGTGCGGGC
>APFE030833223.1:130848-143666 GCA_000404065.3 Pinus taeda
CATATATTGTTTACAAAAAATATCATAATAAATATGAAAGAGTCAACAGTTATAAAAACTACTAGAAACTAGAAAAGACAAGTAAATCTATTATCTATTGCTAATGCTTGGGCCTCTTGCCTTTGTGAGAAATGTCTAATTTTTGAGTCTTGTTGGAAAATCAAGATCTTTGTCATTAATATCACCCTCATTAACATAAGAGAGAAAAAACATAGCATGTCAAAGTCAAGATTTTGTTTGAGTGATAGTTACATTTTTAATAGGGTCATGATAGAGGAGTTTGACAACCAATGTCACTAACATGAAGGTACATAGAGGGATTGGTGCTCTTCATTAAATACAAGTGCCATACCCTAATACATGACAAAATGTAATGGAAACATTGCAATCCCCCCAATCTTGAAATCCTAAAAAACTGATAAGTCTGCTGGATTTTGAATGAGATTTAAAATTCTACTTTCTCCATATGAAACCCAATGAGGTCGGACCCACTTTCAAACATCCTGAGTCATGTCATGGTAATGTTAAAAATTTAAGTAAAAGTGACATTCTCTTTAATCTTCGAAAGTGACATTCTCTTTAATCTTCATTTTCATCCTTTTACCTTACGAATTTAACATTACCATGAATCTTGTATCAATACTAGGGCCATAGGCTTGATAATTAGGCTGCCCCACAAAAAAATTATTTATTTCTTTGAAAAAAATTGCATTTGGAATGTTACTACAATTTTTTTTTTTTTTTTGCAAAAAAGGCTAAGGAGCAATTTTAGGAGCGTGCTCCCTGGTCGCTCCCGAAGGGAGCGCGATTCGGGAGCGGGTTCGGGTGGGGGGGAGCTGCTCCCCCGCAACCTTGGGATCGCTAGAAGTGTCTGAGCATCGATGAAGATGTGTGGAGTGTTGTATGTTGTTGTGGAGGCCAATGACTCTCTATGCACACCCTCTATGTGCCAATGTAGACCTCTCGGGGTTAGGATCTCGTATAGGGAGACCAAACCCAAATTGAAACCACCTGTAATCCTGCATAAGATCCAATGCATCCCTAGGGTTCCAGTACAACAAGTCATTAAACTAATCAGGTAAAAGAGCTTAGAAATCATGGATAACAAAGTGGGCACTTCATAATGGCGTGCCCTTCCGTGGTGGGCTTTGCCGTGTGCTAGTGTCTCCAAGCTCCCAAGGGGTTTAACCAAGTACCTCATTAGGTGGTTTCAACCCTTAAAGGGGATAGTATGTCCAAGGTACATCCGCTAATGGGGGTGGCAAGTGATAAATATGTGGAATGAAGTAGGGAATGAGAAGGGCAATCCTAGGCCACATATTGGGGTATAGGGTTAGCTAGATAAGGGGAAGCCCACACTTGGATATATAATGTGTAGGAGGGAGAAATCGTGGTACATGAGGTGCCCCGGTCTTGATTTTTTGCACCCTTCTTTATATTCATTTTGCCTTTTATGAATTTTCTTTAATTAATTGCTTGGGAGTGAAAGGACAAGAGCATGATGTTTAAGATATAGCAATGATTACCCCCTTTGAGGTAGGGCGGTTCATTGCCCTCCAGGGGTTGGGACAATCATGGGTTCCTAATTGATAAAGGAGGCTCATCTAGGGCCTATGGAACCAAGGTGATGACCATGGATTGGGGTATAGCTCATGTATTGGTTTTTGCCCACGTGCTGATTATTTTGTCCATATCATCTTTTGCATTTTGTGGTACAATTTCTTGTTAAATGTGGCCAAATTTTCTTTTTGTCTTCTCTTTTAACTGCTTCAACCTCCGGGGCATCATTCTAGGCTTGACCCAACGTGGGGGCAAGGGGATAGGGAGGCTAACCCTATGTGGACTCACCATGGGAATGTGGACTCGGGTGGGAGAAATGATGAATGGGGGATAGTAATTGGAAAGGGAATAATATATGCAGATAAAGGAGTGGGACCACACATCCAAAGTCGGGGTTTCCCAAGTAGTACCACCCTAGAACCAAATGTTCAATAAAGGAGATCCCTTGGTACCAAGATTCAAGGGTAGCAACCAAAAGAGATCAAGGGGACAAGAGCACAAACTAAGCCCACACTTTCTACCAAATCCCCCCATCAATCCATACCCAGAAGTATCCATGATAAGGAAACCCAATACACATTTACCAAATGATAAAACATACCTTTAGATTTCGGAGGCCCACCTTCAAACATATGATCAATACAGGTGGGTGAGGAACCACATGGCTGGCTCGGGTGGCAAAGAAATGGCACAACGGGGTAGTAGGAGGTTGCAAGGGGTTGTTGGCTGCTGGCTGAGGCTCATCATGGAGAAAAATTTCTCCTGGGGATATCACCCATGAAGTGGTGGGTAACGGGACTAAGGGTACTCAAGCTTTAGCCAACTCTAGGTAACATCAAGCTTTTAAGCTCTACCACAAACCCAGGGATCCAGGTGCGTATCCAAGGTTAGAACTCTGTTACAAACACCACCTTCCCTCTTCGGGATCTAGATAGCAACACATAGGCCGACCAGTTGTCGTCCCAAGCATCTTTCCATTAGATGCTTCATCTCTACCTAATAAACTAAATCAGATATATCCATTTGTCCAAGCATGCTTCCAGAGTGTTCAACCTTCTTATGGAGAGATGTACCTTGACAAAGACAAACCCCAATCAACAATAAACTTTCAAATATAGTAAACACAAACCTTCGGGGTCCTCAATCATTCTGATGCTACTTTCATCATCAAGTTATCCATATACAATTTGTTAGAAGCTTTTCTTCTTCTTTCATTTCTTCAACAACACCAAATACATCTTCAAATCTTCTCATGTCTTTTGTTTGCAACTTCATGAAGCATGAACATTCATCTATGATACTTTCTCAAGGTATTCACTATTATAATATGCCCTCCCTCTCAACTTAGGGATATCAACCACTTCCTTCTTCTATAACATTGGAGAGCCTTTAATGGCTCCATTCTTTCTTACGACATCAAGGTTATCTTGATCATCATTATTCATATAACTTCCCTCATCATGCTTATTATTATCATACGTACATCTTCATCATCTTGAAGATTATGTACCTGCAAAAACAAGTACAACCAAATACAAACATACATAAGCATCATATTACTATAATGTAGTCATTTTGACTTTAGACATCAAACACCTAAACCAAGTAGGTTTCATAATATGCAAGAGACACATCACTTTACATACTAGATTTCAACTTCTTGCTAGGGTTTTGTCATAGACCCTAGACTTTATCTTCAAGACACAAAGCCTTAGATAAATAACAATTCTATTCTACATCTAAGGTTTCAACAATATTCTTTTAGAATTACATGTTAGACTCTACTAGGCTTTTTTGCAAACCCTAGATTTTATCATGAAAACTAAATCATATTGGAAAACAATATCAACATATACTAGAATATCAATCTCTACTAGGGTTTTACATACCCTATATTTTACAAACTAAGACATGAGTATTAACAATTAGAGTAGCATACTCGCATATACATAGCTAGGATTTCATGCACTAGCATTTCTCATCAATACAAACATCAGTACATTGAAGTTAGATATATAACATTTTTTCTCTAGGCTAGGGCTTCGATCAGACAAATATACATCTTGTGTTTCATTCCTAGGATCTTACTATAAAGTTTTGTTCCCGAACCCTTAATCACCGAACCCAAAAAATCTAGGGATTCAATATATAGCTTAGACATTAACAACAAACCCTAGAGAGCTAGGGTTTCTATCATAACAATACCAAAACCTAAACATCAAAAGAATATGATTTTTAGATTTCATCAACAACCGTAAGCAAACTAGGGCTTCATAATCAATATAGGATAGGGTTTTATAGTGAACCCTAAAGTTTAGGGTTACACAATAATGATCAAGTAATATCATGAGGGTAGATTCAATTTAATGATTAATCACCCTAACAAGAATCTTTCTGATTCAAAACCCTAGACATAACGATGTTAGTAATGTAAAGCAAATTTCAAAAGAGAATGAACATACCTTTTACATGAAGAGAACTTTATAACAAAGCTTATAGTTTAAGACATACCTTGAGTTGTTCCTTAACAAACCTCTTAGGACATCAATTCTTTAAGGACTTCCTTTGCAATTGAAATTCTACCGTGCTTCAAGTCTATCCTTTGAAGTTTCCTCCATAACCTTTGAACATTCAACAAGCTTTCCTAACCAAAAAAGGTTATTAGTATACAATACAAACAAGTCTTGATGTGAGGAGGAAACCAAAAAGGTGAAACAAGGAACAATATACTTATCTTTTGGAAAGTGGTGAAGGCCCCCTCTTAATCTAATCCTTTTGAGGGATACCTACAACCTATTAAGATAATTAAAAAATGTTCTAACAAGACATGTTAGACCTACAAACTCTAGAAATCAAAACATAAAGGAAAACAATGCAAAACATAAGAAAGAATGATATGCAAGGGATAATATCCCTTAGAGTCTCTAGCAAATAAGTCTTTGACTTCAAATTCTTTTGTCTTGTTCTTCTTTGGTGGACCTTCATCAACAACATTCACATGTTCTCTTTCTCTCTTCCTATTCCTTGGATTCTTAGGACATTGACTTTTATAATGACCCATCTCATGACAATTGTTGCATTCAATCTTTGATAGGTTAACTTTCTTCTTTGATCCTTTGAACTTCTTGAAGGTTCCCTTTTTCTTGTGATGAGTAGAATAGGCATTAGAGGTATTTTCTTCATCTTCCTTCTTGTTGTTTAGCAATGATATTCAGGCTTCTTTCTGACTTTATGCATTCCACATTTGTTGAAATGTTGGAGTATCTTTCCAACTTTTAATTCTTGATGCAAAAGCACTCCTAGATTTTGGTAGTCCTAGAAGAGCAGTAATTACGAGCTCTTTTTCTGGAACAACTTCATCTATTGCTTGGAATTCATCTCAAATTCTAGATATCCTTATAAAGTAGGATGATACAATATCATCTTTCGTCATCTTAATAGTTCTTAGTTCATTCTTGAGGCTTGCTATTTGTCCAATGTTCTTGATGGTGAATAATTTGGAGAGAGCCTCATACATTTCTTGAGCGGAATCTATGTTGGATATGTATGGAATCAGGTTGTCCTTTACTCCATCCACTATTAGGTTCATTGCCAAGATTTTTGTTTCTTTGAACTTCACTTTCTTTGCTTCATTAGTAGGCTTCTTGACTTTTCCTTGAATAAGATTCAAAACTTTATGTTTTTCGAGGATAAGATCTATCCTCTTTTTCCATGCCCTATAGTTGGAGGCTCTTTCTAGCTTGTTTTCTCCCTTCATTGAAGTTGTCATAGTTCTTGCAGGAAGTAGGCTTCTCTTCTTATATAATATTTTTCCTTAATGACCTTTCACTGATCCCCTTTTCTTAAATAGATCTTTAATCTGCCTTTTTCTTTCTTCTTCACCTTCGCTCTGATACCATGTTAGAAAATTGGAAAGACAGAAAGGTTTTCTTATATTGATAATTATTTGTGATATTATTATGTTCTTATTAACTTCTTTCTATTCTTCCTTTATCTTCTTATCAAGCAATCATCAAAGCAACAAATATGAAGATGAGGGACACCAGAACTAGGTACCAGCCAAGGCTAAAACCTCTATATGGGGGAAAACTAGTCAGAAACTCTTCCTTCAGTAGATTCAAAATGAGATAGATCAATACCCTAGACCAACAAACCTTCCTCCTCCACCAAGTCAGCGCTCAAACTGTTCTTCCAACCTTCAAAAATCGAATGCAACAATACTGCTTCAATACTGCATCAAGGACAAATTTTTGACCCTACTGCATCAAAATTTCGGCCCAGCTTCAAAATTGCAATTTCAACCCTCCTGCAGCGTCAGTTCCTTCGCACATGGAGACAAGATAGAGAAAGTTTCGACTTCCTTAGCTAGATAACAACCTCCTTCTCCTTTGCTAGTCTTTTGCTTCTTCCTTGTTGAATTTCACACTTTTTTTGCTTCCAGCTACTGCATTTCGAACTTGTGAGAGATGTGCTTACAAATGAGTTGAGTTGCTCCAATATATAGTGAGTCTGTGAGGTTGAATTCCCTTGTTGAGGACGACTCGTCCTTCCTTTAGACCGACTTGGTGGAGGAGGCCTAGAAGACCTATTTTACATAAAAAAAAAAATAAAATTCTTTTTTGATAGATGAAGCCCAAGAAGGGTCTTTGACATTATGACGTGGACAATGACACTTGACATAAACCCAAGAAGCCTACAATGGAGGCTTTGACCCAAGCATGAAACCTATGCTTTAATAAGTCAATTTCTTTAATAAAAATTTCTTTTTCTTTTCTTTTGACAAATACATTACATCATGACTTTACATACAATTATGAAGACCAACACTATTTGCATTTTTCAACAAATTCCACCCTAGCTTTGGAGTTTAAGTTGGAAGGAAAATTCCGCTGATTAGGCGTGTTTATAAACACACATAATTCGGGGAGGTTAAAAAACTTCCTAAGATGAAATCCTTTGCCAAAATCAGAGGCTTACCTAGGTGTTGTTACATAATTAAATGGTCATACTAGCATCATTTACATTAAACTTTGCAGAAATTGGGTTTACAATGATGAATGATGGCCACTGATGACTTTGATCTTAGAAAATTTTTCTCCATTTCTCTGTACTTTGCTTTCTTGAAGAAGTTGAAAAAGTGTGGTCAACAAGTCTCATACCCAAGAAATGTGTTATGGTTAGGTATACAACATGCCTTCTGACTTAAAATATCTTTGTTCTCACTGTAGCAAACTCGATAAAGAAAGGCCAATATCGATAAAAAAAGGTAGAAAAATTAAAAAGATGTGTTGTGCCCCAATATAAGTACATGGCTTGAATGATGCAAAAATACCCATTTATATTTGGTTGAAGCACCAGATTACCGAAATTTGTGATCAAATAATAGGATTGATAACAAGAGACAATGATGCATGATGGGTAATGTGCTTCATTATGAGAGAGGTAATGAATATAATATTTGATGTAATAGAGTGTGTCTAAATTGCTGTGTTAACACATGTTCCTACCCCATTGAAAATTATATTATTTGATGAATCTGGGATAAAAATCTCAATAAAGCATATAGGAAACATTCACTCTTAGTTTCATGTGCAAACTTCCCTCTCTTTTCAGACTGGCGCTTGCTAACCACAAGGTGGTGTCCCTAATTTTGCATACACTGTTTCCACCTAAAAATTATGCAAAATAACATAGAAAAAACAACATGCAATGGTTCTTTGACCAACAAGTTAGTAGTCAAACGGGTTTGTAAAATACTCTGTGTTTTAAATGGTGGAATATTCTCTAGCATGAGCTTTTAAATGGAAGATAAAATAGACAGAGCACACATTTAAATGGCAGATTTAAACCGTCAAAAATGGCTCTGAAACTTTTATAATATTGTATAAGATAAACATTAAAACATCAATCAACCTAGAGACAGAATAGATCAAAATTTAGCTTTATTTTACAAAGGCTAGGAGATTGGTTGCATGAAGATGACTATTACAAAACCAATGACAATGATATTTAGACACAATAGAGTAGAAGTTAGAAGAGAGAAAGAAAATGGAGACATGAGAGAAAGATAGTATAAGCTGCTAGTACTAAACACAATTCATTGAACCAATAGTTCACACCTGTGTGTATGTGTGTAATTCTTCACCTCATCCGATGCACAATAGGGAATAAAGGAAGTCGAATTCTTCATGCAAAGAAGATCAATTCACACTGATAAATTCTATATGTTGAAGTATGTAACTAGGTTCGGTCTTCATAAATATGAAATGTACTCTTGATTCTTGTATATTTTAAAAGAAAGAAAAATTATTATTATTATTTTTGTAGTGTGGATTTCATGTTCAAGATCAGTTTATTTGTAGGTCAAGCACACATTGAGTGCTTCTAGGTTTTGTCATAAAGTCAAGAAGTCAATTGAGTCATCATCGTATATGAAAGACCACATTGGGCACTTTGTATCATGTAAATTTTTTTTATGCAAGTCAATTTGAGTCATAAATACCCTCCAAGATCAAGTCAGCCTAGCCTTCAACAAGTCGGCCTCCATAAGGGCTATTCAACCACCATGAGAAGCCTATATATATATAAGAGAATTCGACCTCATCAAGTGAGCATCCAAGAAGTTTGTAAAAGCTCAAGTAAGGCAAGGAATACCTAACAAAGAAAGGGAGAACTAAAGGAAGAAGGAAGCGAAGTTTTAGAACACTGTTTTTGGGCCATTGTGCTTCACATGTACGAAATTAGGGCATTGAACCTATTGTAGCAAGAACATAAATTGTAGTCGCCATAAGGAGCCGAAGTTTGGGACCCAAAAGAATTAGTTTGAAGGTCAAGGTTCTAAGAAGAAAGGAGATCCTCCAGCGAAGAAGAAAAGAGACCTATTTTATCATATTTCCCTCACATGTGCAAACTAGGGTTTCTGTTGTAAGGGACGAAATTGCAATCAAGGAAGTACATGTCCGAACATGTGAAGCAGTTTTGGAGCAGTTTGACTTGGGTTGACTTTGTGAGAAGCAAGTTCATCAAGAAGAGGTTTGACTTGGTCTTGGAGGGGTCTTGGTCTTGGGTCATAGTCTTGGAATTCGTCATTTGAAGATTCTATAAGAAGAAAAGAATTCTTGTGTGTTTTCCTCTCAAGAGGAGAGGTTTGGCCTTGGCTAGCAACCTACATTTTGTTTCCTCTTGTCTCATTAATCTTCATTGTTTGGTAGTTGTTCGATGATAAAAGAAGACTATAATAATCATGATAAGAAGAAGATGACTACAAGTATATCAATTTAAGTAAAAGAACATCACAAGCAATTATCGAAGTAAGAGAAATCACCTAATTAAGCTGCCCCTAGATTTGTTAACATGGTATTAGAGCTAAGGTGACAACAACAAGGAAATGGAAGCTTGAAGATCACTTCATTGAAGAAGAATACATAAGGACCGAGCATAAGGAGAACATTAAGGAAAAGCAAGAAGAATCAAGAAGGAATATTCATCTCCTCACAATGATCATATCATCTAGAAGGAACAACACTTTGAAGAAGAAGAAGACCTAAGACCCTACCTCCATTCAAAGGACTTTACACTTGAAGCGTTCTTGGGAAGATTACACATTCTACAATCATCAACCAAAGCAAGCAAGAAAGAGCACTTCATCATCAAAGTGATTTCCCTCATATTGAAGAAAGGACCATCCTTGAAGAAGATGATCTCTCCCCATCTTGAAGAAGAATCATCATCAAGAAAGCATCTACAATTTTCAACATCAAAGGAGTAGTGGAAGTCAACATCATCAAGAAGGCATTAAGTTGAAGATATCATCATCAAAGGAGCATCTTCACTTTACAAGTGTTTTAAATTTATATTTTATGTCTCAATCTTCAATGACTTCATTCTGCAAGGAGAACAACAAACTAGTTGGGTCATCGAATTACCTTGCATGGAAGAAGAGAATAGATTTGATCCTCATAGAAAATGAAGTTAGTGAATATGTCACAGGATCAATCACCAAACCTTCTCAAAAGCAATCTCAAGCTGTATTGAAATATATGAAAGTAGAGATAAGGGCTCAAAGGATCCTTATTGAGTCAATCAAGGACTGTCTCATCCCTTATGTACTAAAGTTGAAGACAACAAAAGAGATCTATGCAAAGCTAGTGGAATTGTTCTCTGTAAGCACTGCAGGAGAAATTGTATCATAAATAACCAAACTATACAAGATGAAGGTATCAAAGGAAGAAGGGGTAGCCTCATACCTTATGAGGGTATCTCAAATAAGAGATCAACTACAATAATTTGGAGAAGTAATGTCTGATTGAGAGATGACCACCATTGTGCTCAATGCACTACTTGATGATGGGGCAACTTTGTATCAAGCATCTATGGGAAGAAGGAAACCACTCCGTTCAACGATCTGTGGTCATTATGCAAAATTGAAGATACAAAATTAAAGGCGAAAAAGATGTTGGAGCAGGTGAACAAACTCAAGCATATGCAACAATGGCTAGAAAGAAAGGAAAATTCGCGAAGTTTGAGCCTCAAAAGAAGTTTCAAAAGAAAATCTACATGTCTAAGATTCAATGCTATGAGCGTAATGAATATGGTCACTTCAAAAGGAATTGTCCTAAATTCAAGGACAACATGAAGAGAAAGGAAAGAAATGAAGCCCATATCACTGAAGAAGTAGAAGAACCTGAACAAAAAGAAGTCAAAGAAGGAAGAAGTGATAGACTTTCACTATTAGAAGGTCTCTCACACACTTGATCTATTTTCAAGTACATTGAAGTTAGCAAATCAAAATAGGAAGCATCACAAGCATGATAGGATGGATTATAGCAAAGATTGAGATGACATCATCATAGAAGCAGGGAAGAATAGCCGAAGTAGAAGTCTCTATGGTTTAAACAATGATAGTACACGATAGAAGGGAAGTAGCTCATGGTATCATCATTAGAATCATAGAAGGACAATCGAAGTAGCAGTCTATATGGTTGGAGAAAATGATCTAGCAAGATGAAAGATAAAGAGATCATCATACATCATCATCATTAGAAAGGAGCATTTGTAGAATAAGGATCATCAAGATTATTCAGTGGAATCCTTGTTAGAATGGTTTATCATTCTTTGAAGAAAGAAAGTGTCACACAGATAGGCTACATTCCACATAGTATGGGATCCGCACTTTAGAAGAATGATGGGATGATGACAAAAGATGTGCAACATATCAAATTGGTTGAAGTATTCTCGTCTTCAAGCAAGGAAAGGAAGCTGCTAGAAGGAAGTCTAGATGACCACATGAAGGAAGAAGTATGTACACATTTGGTAATAGATATATATAGTCATGTCATCATATGGTTGTAGGTATAATTGTTGAAAGATCTATCTCATGAGCATGAAGAAGAAACTCTCCCATTAGAATGTGCTTTGAACTCTTCTACATATTGGCAAAGATGAAATCAACATAATATGACCTCATGAAGAATATGAGGAAGTTGGCAACTATGGTTCCTATGATGAAGGAGCTCATGTATAGAAGATTCTGAGGAAGTCATATGTGAAGAAGGTGAAAGAAGAGTTCATGAAAGATGTATCTACAGTCATGTACGATAAGGTAAGTGATCAACATATGATAACTAGAAGGATTAGCTATGGCATCTCCATGGAGAAGGTATGAAGACCATGATATGTAGGATGAAGAAGGAGAACCTTGGTAATGAACGTCTTGTAGATGGATTCATACATGTGCAAGATGTTAGAAGCGGATGTCATCACGAAAGGCGATCATAAAGAGATAATTTTAATTTAATGTTCATTTTGATTTTTGAGAAAGCATCTGGTTGGGTTGAAACAAGGCTACTGAAAGAGGGTTGGAGAAAGTCACCTACAACTAGTACTCATGAGATTGGATGGAAGATCCTGAAAGAAACATGACTTGGAAGAGGTAGCTGTATGAAGGATAGCCAGATGTGGACTAGAAGGTTACTTCTTGATAAAGAAAAGGATGACATGACTATTTGTTCAACACTATGTTTCGTTGAAGGTAAGTGATGGAGAAGATGTTGATGCCCTATGAAGAAGTTCTAGAAGAAGAAGGCTCCATGATGAAGAAGTTGAAGTTCATGACATGATGTTGAAAGGAGGAGCCTTACAAGTAGCAGATAGTACCATGATATCCACGAAAGAGAAAATAGTTGTTGTTGGTAACGAGTCCCTAGGTGGGGAGCTTGGGTATATTCCTTTTATAGGAATGAGTAGATCCTCCCTAGTTGACAGGGAGAGATAGACACATCATCCTTGTCTTCTTTATGAAGAAAGAATGGAAGATGGGGTAAGCATATGGTTTCTGATACTCTTTGAGGATGAAGTAGGGCATCTAATAGGTAAGAATAGTCGAAGAGGAAATTCCTTGAGGATGTGTTAATCCTAGACAAGAATGGTCTTTGAAGGACATACCTTGTGAACATCCGGATGGAGTATGTGCCTTGAGAGACAATGATGAAGGTGTCTATAAATCATTTGTCTCCCCAACATTGTGCTCTAATCTTGTGGAGAGATAGAGCTGTTAGTCAAGGCATTGCCATGTGACAATGCTGGTTGATATGATGAGATGCACTGATATAAGCTGAATAAATAGCTTATGAGATGGCTTACTAATCCGACTTTTCATATGAGAATTCTTCAGTATGAGAATGCCCAAGTACCTTGTATGTATTATGAATACCTCTCTAGTTAAGAGGGAGTGCTTAAGTATGTAACTAGGTTTGGTCTTCATAAATATGAAATGTACTTTTGATTCTTGTATATTGTAAAAATAAAGAAAAATTATTATTATTATTTTTGTAGCATGGGTTTCATGCTCAAGATCAATTCATTTGTAGGTCAAGCATCCATTGAGTGCTTCTAGGGTTAGTCACAAAGTCAAGAAGTCAATTGGGTTGTCTTATATGAAAGACCCCATTGGGCACTTTGTATCATGTAAAGAAAATCTATGTAATTCAACTTGAGTCATAAAGACCGTCCAAGATCAAGTCGGTCTACAAGGAAGGACAAGTTAGCCTCCATAAGGGCTATTTGACCACCATGAGAAGCCTATAGATATAAGAGAACTCGACCTCATCGAGTGAGCATCCAAGAAGTTCATCAAAGCTCAAGGAAGGAAAGCTAAGTCACTTGACACAGGGATGCGGGATTCGTAGGATATGGGGATTCGAGAGTCGGATTCAGACACGTTGACCCCCCAGAACAGGACACGTAGGATTCGTTATATA
>APFE030833223.1:149051-160039 GCA_000404065.3 Pinus taeda
CCTACATTTTCAATAACTTTAATAAATAACTCACCCATAAATTGTGCATCCTTGTATTCTCCAAGTGTATCCACTGCTTTCAAGAAAATTGGACCATTCAAGGAAGACACCATGAAGTTGATGATTGGGTGTCGTGTTGGATATGTCCATCCATAAAAAACAATGCTAACCCTAGATGTTGGCCATGATGCTACAATAGGCTCAAGCATTTTTTGCACCTCTTTTTTTGCCTTCGTCAACAATGTGGTTCTAAGCTTCTCTGAACCATGAGGCACATACCATGATGGAGACCCGTGAGTTAGAGCTCGACACATCTTAGTAAATAGAGGTGAGCGTGTAACATTAAATGATATGAAGTTTTGATAGAAAAAGAAGGCAATGGTGAGATCAAGCTCTTCTCGTTTCTCTTTTTGAAAAATCTTGTCCATCGGACCAAGTGTAATTGCTCTTCTTTTTGTTGCTTGTCCCCTAATAGAACTCTCAAATAGAAATTTGGTGGTGCCTTTCCTCAAAAATGGAAGGGGGTCTTCGTTCTTGGTTTTTCTTGATTTTGCAGCCACATTTTCCATACCAACAGTGAACTCCTTTTCCATTTCTTTCCTCTTTGTAAAGGAACAGCTTTACAAGCTCTAATTCCACAACCTGGTAAAGCCAACAAATGGCCTTTCATGCGGTAATATGTGCTTTTGAAAGAAATGTGGCAAAAGTTGCATCTCCATTGCACATTGCCTCCTCCCTTCCCCTTGGTGCTTGTCCCATCCTCTCTTGTGACATATTTCCACAAGGTATATTTCTCAATGTTGTCTTTAGGTCCTCCTCTTCCCTCAACATTACTTGCAGCAGACTCTGATGATATTGGGGGAGGAGGGGCATCTCCAATTTTCTTCCGTTTCCTTTGCCCCCTAACTGCTACCCTTGATTGAGCCATGAATACTAAACATGCACAAATTTGTAAAAGAAAATCATATACAAACTACTGTAATAGAAATGCAAAAAAATAGAGATGAAATGCACTTACCTGGTGCTTGAATCTCCTTTTTGAATTCTCCACACCCTTAACTCCTTGCTCCAAACCCTTAGCTCCTTGCCCATAGCTCAAAGTATGCAAAAGTGAAAGAGAGAAATGGTAAAAAACATAAAGAACACCTTTTTTATGCCCGCGGGTTTCATTTTAGGCGATTCGAATCCCAAAATCGGGACATGTTGTGTCCTAACGGGACACATAGGGGATTTATATGTGTCCTGTTAGGACACGATGTGTCCCCTTCTGGGATTCGAATCTCCAACGAATCGTGTTTGATTCATGGGATTCAGACACGTAGCCCCTTTTCAACGAATCCGGTTTCTTAGAAGGCAAGAAATACCTAGCGAAGACAAGGAGAACTAAAGGAAGAAGGAAGCAAAGTTTTAGAAGATTGTTTTTGGGCCATCATCCTTCACATGTGCAAAATTAGGGCATCGACCTTGTTGCAACAAGAACATATATTGCAGTCACCATAAGGAGCTCAAGTTTGGGACTCAAAAGAATCAACTTGAAGGCCAAGTTATTAAGAAGAAAGGAGATCCTCCAACGAAGAAGAAAAGAGACCTATTCTATCATATTTCCCTCACACGTGCAAGCTAGGGTTTTTGCTGTAAGGGCTGAAATTGTAGTCAAGAAAGTACAAGTCTGAACTTGTGAAGTTGAAGCAGTTTTGGAGTAGTTTGACTTGGGTTGAATTTGTGAGAAGCAAGTTCATGAAGAAGAGGTTTGACTTGGGTTGACTTTCTGAGAAACAAGTTCATCAAGAAGAAGTTTGACCTGGTCTTGGGTCATAGGTCTTGGAATTCATCATTTGAAGATTCTATACAAGAGAAGCATTCATGTGGGTTTTCCTCCCAAGAGGAGAGGTTTTGGCCCTGGTTACCAACCTACTTTTTGTGTCCTCGTCTCATTGGTCTTCATTTTTTGGCAGTTTGATGATAAAAGAACACTGTAATAATCAAGATAAGAAGTTGAATAGAAGTATATCAAGTTAAGTAAAAGAACATCACAAGCAATTATCAAAGTAAAAGAAATCACCTAAGTAAATTGCCCCTAGATTTCTCAACATTGTAGAGTCAACTCACCATCCAATTGAGACTAAATTGGAGGAAACACTGAGTGAAGTGGCCAATGCTTGAGTTCTACTAATGTAACTCTGAGTTGTCATGAGATAAAATTATGTTGGATTATATTTTGAGTAATTCGAATTGACATAAAGATATTCTTGTGGTAATTTGGGAAAATTCATACTAGATAAAATTATCCTTGAGATAATTTGGGCAAGTTTGAACTAGATAAATTTATCTTTGAGCGAATGCATATTAATTTATTGGGGATTCCCTTGAGTAGAGGAAAACAATGTTGCACTAATCGTTATCGAGATTAATTCGGTGCGGGCAAAAAACTAGGAAAAATCGTAATAATCGGGAAAAAAATCGGTAATAATGGGGAAAAAATCGTTTGGTACAAAAATATTCATTTTTTTTCAATTTTTTTAATATCTAAACCATCTACAACATAAAATAAATACATTGATACATAAATATGATAAAAGAACTAATATATAAGATGTTTAATATCATTTATAGTGCTAAAATCACACATAACAATGAATCATGCCCTGAATAGTAAGTTCTGACTCCTGAGTCCCAACTCAGCCTCAAAATATCAACAAAAAATATAATAATGTATCTCATGAGTCATAATGTCATATACAATGGAATGAACAAAATAACTAAAGTCTAATACTATTGATTTCCTCTGCCCCTCTTGCGAGAAAATGCCATAGCTTTCGCTTTCCCTCTAGATGTAGATGCTGGTGCTGGTGGAGTTGGTAATGGAGTCTGCTGTGCTCTAGAAGCTGAAGAACTAGGAGTAGGAGCTATAGGAGGTAGACCATGTCCTCTACTGGTGGCAGGGGTAACCTGGGCAGGTGGTGTCACCTCCTCCTCTTGTTGCTCCAACTCCTCCTCTTCCTCCCCCTCCACCTCCACTACATCCTGCACTAACCAATCATCAACAAACTCCATGAGAGGCCTCTTGGCCTCAACCCTACATGCAGAGTGGTGTCAATCCCATCCAATGAGATGGCCTCCGTAAAGTTGCCTAAACCACAATCGAAGATTGTAATAGACGTAGACCATGTCATTAAGTCGTTGGGACTCCAACGTGTACAAAGATCATGAAATAATAATTATAGAAAAATATTGTTTAATGAATTCAAAAATTTATTTGGAAATTTGCAATATTTTAAATTTTTAAGTGTTAACCTGTTGCGCTTCTTGTTGTGTATTTTTTCAAATACACTTCAGTTGTGCTCACATACTGAGGAGCTACATGTTTAGTTGAGGATTCGAATGGCAAGCTTTTGCAGAAGGGGTACCTTGGCATTATACATTCTCTACTATGCATCTACAACAAAATTACAAATAAAATTTTAAATAAACATAAGAAAAAAATGGAATTTGAAGAGACAATGAAATTTGAAACAAACTAAAAAATACCTGGCAATTTAACATCCTATCAGTCACAGCCTTGTCAAAGCCAAATGTGCCAACTACGATCCTATATGTCTCAATTTCTTTAGAGATTTATGTATGTTCTGCTAGAGATCACACTATCTTCTGGACACAGGTTAAGAATCCATCCATGATCTCAGCATCAAATACAAACCCACATGCGTAAGAAAATGCGGGGTTCAAGAAAATCCCAGTAGCATGAATGGGACGATGGAATGTGCTGTTCCATCATTCATCAATCACTCCCCATGGGAGGAGTTCTCAGAAACCCCTCATCTCCCTTATCATCATAGTAGGCATGAATGACTTCTTTGGCCATGTCCATGGCCTCATACAAATAGCCCATTGCGAGCTAACCGAAGAACCTTTACCAAAGGTTCAGTAATGACGCACACCTCCTGCACTCCCGCCCAGAAGTCTTCCTGGTATGAAACTAGTTTGCATATGGCCTCTCCCTCTGGCTTGCGGTTCATTGGCAAAGCACGCCACTCCTCTGAAAGAAACATTCTCTTCACATCTCACATAGAATTCAAGAGGGATTGAAGAGATATGAAACTGGTGGCAAACCATGTAATGGCAGAGCGCACCATCTCTCTGTTGTTGGTGAATCTTTTCATCAAGTTAAGCACAAATGTATGATTATATATAAATTTTGTAATGCTTTTGGATGACTCAACAATATCTTTGATAAAGGAAATTTTCCCTATGTTCTCCAACATCAAATCAATATAGTGTGCAACACAAGTTGTCTAAAATAAAATAGGATGCCTGTCCATAAGCATCCTGCCAGCAGCAATATAATTTGCAGCATTGTCCGTTATGACTTGGACAACATTTTCTGCACCCACCTCCAAAATAAACTTATCCAGCAAATCACATAAAGTTCTTGCATCTTTGATTTGTGCAGATGCATGAACAGATTTGATAAACATAGCCCCCTTGGGACAACTAACCAAGAAGTTTATAAGGGTTCTCCCCTTTTGGTCAATCCAACCATCTGACATCACAGTGCATCTTGTTTGTGCCCATGATCCCCTAAAATCCTCCAATCTTTTGGTGCAGTCAAGCTTTTCATTTTGAAGAATCCGGCCTTTCATGTCATAATAAGAAGGGATTTGGTACCCTGGGCCAACAGTTGCAATAACATCAAGAGCAGGTTGGAAAAATGGATTATTTCTTACAATGCTGAAAGGAATATCACTCTAAAGGAGAAATTTTGCCAACAACTTGTCAGCTTGTTCTTTCTGAGTTTTTTTTAGCATTGAACTGATATATGGCTGTGAACCAAGTGTGGTTCAAGGAACAAAAAATGATGAGGCAACTACCGGGTTGGTTGATGCTACAGCAGAACCACTGCCACTTCCTTGTTTAGTTGAATTTTTTAGTTGCCTCTTCATTTTTGCTTTGGCCTCTCTATTGTGGTCTAAAGTTTCCAATGCTTTCATGGCTCTTTGGATGAGTTTAGGATTTGTCTTTATGCAAGGTCCTACATCAAATCCAGGGACTTGTGCAAGGTGATACTTCAATCTGTACACCCTCCCAGACATATGGTGCCCACACAACTTGCAAAACAAGTTCATTCTATCATTCGGAGCATCAGGTTCACCAAATTCCCAGAAAGCGTCCAATTTCCTTGGCATGTTTGATTTTGAACTTTGAAGTTGAAAACTTGAATGGTGTTTCGGTGAACCTATGGGAAAATAAGGATTACAATTTAGTATTTACAAGTTGCAAACTTACAATTTAGTATTTTACTATTTACATTGTATAAAAACTAAAAAAAATAACACACAATTTAAGAAACCCCATTCCAAACCTAACCAAAAAAACTAAAAAAAAAAATACATTGGACAAATGTCAAAAACCCCATTCCAAACCCAACCAAAAAAACTAAAAAAGAATTACATTGGACAAATGTCAAAAATCTCATTCCAAACCCAACCACAAACATAGAAAAAAACAAAAAGAAAATTACAAAACAATGAAAACACAAAAAGTTGGTGCCCATACCGATTTTATGAAGATAATGTGTCTCCTCCTTAGCTCACTCTTTGATTTTCTCCTCCAGTTTGTTGATTTAGCTCCAAAATCTCGAAGTCTCCAAGTCTCCAAACCCTAGCGTGCCCTCTGTTGTCTAAATGACCAAAAAAAATCACGTTTTTCCCTTTAAACATGCGCTGCTCAATGGGCCCACGATTTTTACCGAAAAAATCGCAATTTTTTCGAAAAAATTGGCTAAAAAAATCCGATTATATCGCCCGATTTAGTTGTTATTTTGAAAAAATTGCGATTAAACGATTTAATCGCGATTTTTTCCCGATTAGTGCAACACTGGAGGAAAATATAATTGGAGAGAAGTAAAGATAAAAATAAGTTAATTGCGCATGAGGATAAATAAAGATGTGATTTTGTCAATTGAGGAGAGACTGGAGTAAGGTGGAAAAAGGCTGTAAGTCAGAATGAAGAGAAACTAAAACAAGGTAGAGTGAAACAAAGACAAAGTATAAGAGAGATGACGCCATGCATGTTGGGTGAGTGAAAGAGATAAAAAAGGTGAATTGCATTGGAACTAGAGAGGGAACAACCAATTCCCACTAGGAGAAAGGAGATAATATGGAGGTAATCGAAGATAAATTACTATGAAGTTGTTCTCACTCCTGTCCACTTGAATAAGTATCCTAGTCAATTGTCACTAGCTTCTAATTAACTGAACCTAGTGCCATATTGCACCTACGTCAATGAAAGCAACATACTCATGTGTTTTGACAATTCTAGAACCCTTTCAATTGATCCATGCACTTTGCCACATCAATGGATTTCAATTTGCCATCTAAGAAATTTGATTTGCCTTGATCACTGAGCGTATAACTGCTCTGGCTACTCCTGCACTTCTGCAACTACACCTGCGTCTTTTCTGGCTTGAGCTTTTCACCTTGCTTGATCTCTGCAACTGGGTAGCTTGATCTGCCAAGGAGCTCACTGTTGCTACTCTGCTACTATTGCAGCGTCCCTTTTGGCTTGAACTTCTTTCCCTTGCTTGATTTCTGAGTTGGATAGCGTGATCTGCCAAGGAACTCACACTTCTGGTGTCACTCTCGTGTCTTTTGCTCCAACCCCATCGAACTCCTCTTATAAACTCTCGTTGTCTTGCAAATGACCATGATTAAATCCTCATCAACAACTAAGATCATTTATGAGTTGATTTGTGTGACTTTCCAGAGAAATCTCACCTTTCTCAATTAATTCATGTTAATTAATCATTTTCCCTAAGTTAGACTTGGGAAAATTTTATTTACTGGTTAATTAACTTAATTAAGCCATCTCTAGGTGTTTTCTCTTGAAATGCTTCTGGGTTTTGGAGCTCTTGTGTTTCTAAGCCTCTCTGACTAGAATTGTGACTAGAACGCTCGTCGAATGCTACAAAAAATCAATACTCCTTCTTAGCGAGGAAGGTGTTCTCTTTATCTCGTAACATTATCTCCCATACATGCTGTTGATGTCTGACAACTGTGACAATTTGCCACTGTCCATCAACTACTGCACAACTCTGATTCTGTACTTTATAGTTGAACCACCCTGAATCTGCACTGTTGCTGACACTGCACTGTACTCCCTGTATTGTCGTCAACTCTGCACTGCACTGTTGCTGACACTGCACTGTACTCCCTGTATTGTTGTCAACTCTGCATTGCACTGCAACTGATCTCATGTTGCCGTTGCTGCTGCCACTGCTACAATTGAGAACTGAATCAATTGTGCCAATGGGGTGGTTCTGTAGCTGCCTCCTGACTCTTTGATTGCTACTAACCTCTGCACTGTCCACTAAGTATCTGTCTTCGCTGCAACTGTTATGCGCCCCTCAACATCTGATTGCCACTAATACTGCAATTGTCCCTCAAGATTTGATTGCGTCATCCTGAACACTAATCCATCTGCTACTGAATACTATGGACCCCTGTAGCAAGGGTATTGATCCAAGAGGAAACATTTGCATGATGATCTCCTTGAAGGATCTTGCCTAGCTTTGTGCAACTCTAAAGTCTAGAGCTCAATGTATCACCACCTCTCTCCTGGAAGAATAGTTGCATACAAAGTGAAATCTTACTCCAACTTGGAGGACAACTGGTCAATCTCTGTCGAAGCTGCTGCCTGCTCCTGCTTCTCCTTCTTGTCCTTCTTACTTTGAGGACACTGGGTATTGTAGTGACCCAACTCACCACACCTTAAGCATTTGATCTTCAACATATCCTTCTACTTCTTCTCTCCTCTCTGTGAACCTTGCCCCTTATTGGGACCTTTCTTTGCCTTTCCCTTTGATGCAAAGGTTACGTTCCCCTCTTCCTTCACATTCCTTGATCCTCTGCAGTTGCCATTGGGACTACTCTTGACTAGAGCAAATCACATCTCCTCTTGCGTGAAATTTGCTCACAATTGATCCTAACTAGGTAGCTGATCTCGTCCAATAATACCTTGGACGAAAGTAGCCCACTCCTCGGTGAAACGATTAGTGGCTACACTTACTAGTTCAGCTTCTTGTGGCGTCTCTCCAACTGCGGCAAGCTCATTTCGGATATCCTGAATCCTGGTAAGATAGGGGGTAACGCCTTCACCCTTCCACATCCTAGTGGTCCTCAGCGTGTCCTTTAGGAACATCTCATGACATGCACGTCTATTTATATAGAGCTCTAATGTTGAAAGGAGACCCATTAAGTAGCCCCTCATCACAATAAACCCCTTCACTTATTGAGCCTACATTACAACTCAAGATTAGATTAGAATTGTTTATTCCATTGGTGGGTGAAAACCCTCATTAAATAAACAAATCAACCCTACTCCAATCACAGTGTAAGGATTTGAACAGGTTTTATTGCTGTCCGTACAGCCATACGTGTAAGTGTTTGGTCATAGTCGCACATGTGAGGGTTTGATCAAGTTGACTTTTGACTGGTTTGACCAACATTGATCAACAACAGTTTGACTGGTGATTTGACTTGTAATATTGGCACAAATTTCTAGGCAAATTCTGATTTGTAAACCTTGTTGAACAAACAATTTCTCCTTAGGAAATGATTGCGGGGTTATATCCCAAAATGGGTTTCTAGGTGAAAAAATATTATGTCTATTGTGCATGGCTATCTTTCTATGGTCTTTTTGTTTCCACTTCATTTACAGTTGAGATTTTGTGTGTAATTATTCAATGATATCAGTGGCATGATAAATACTGTTTGAAAATCATTAGGAAGTATTTGTCAAATCAGAAAATCATATTCTACTACACATGCTATAGAATTTTGCAAAGATGGTTGGTGGGCATTTATTTGGGCCCATAAACCCCTTATGGGGGAAGGTTCCCAACATCATAAGTTGTATATTAATACATACCTTATGAGTCTTTTGTATCATCAATTTGGATTCATTAACGATTGATTCTTTTGTCTAAGAGCACGATATCTCTTGTTCTCTTGTTCATTGGTTCTGCTTCCCTTTATGTGGTGTTCTTGTTCAAGGTTTATGTTGGATTAGGGTTTGCTGAAGTTTTCAGCATAGATTCACAATCTCTTTGTCCTTCCATAATTTTTGATAGAGATTTAATATCAATTCCTTGTGATTTTGCATAGCATTTCTTAGGAATTTCTATATTTTAAAATATGGATTGACATCATTTTCTATATTTCTTTTGTTTCAAGCTATGACTTTTTTACATGTAAATTTCTGTGTATGTATCCTATATATCTTGTATTTAGTAAAATAGTTCGCATCTAAAATTTAAAAAACATGCCCTTTTCATCCAACATTTGTTTTCATGATATCTGAGGTGAATATTAGTTTGTTTTTTTCCTTAGACATGATATCAGTTCATTATTTTGTGGTGTTTGGTTCGGTTTATAGCAATTGTAACTTTTAGGAGTACAAGGCACAAAATATTTGCTTGATAGAAACATGATGGATAAACTTGGAGTGCTTGTCAAAAGTACATTTTTCTATGCATAGTTTGGTATTTACTTATAGCGACAAATTAACTTTGTCAGCATTATTTTACATCTTAAATTATTTCTCGTCTTTGAATTTCAGCTTGCAGATCTCTGGCCAGAAGGTTGGATGGACAACAATGGTATCAAACATGCAGTTTATAGAGCTAAGGAGCGGAAGAAGAGATTGAATAAGGTTGGTAAGGTATGCTTTCTCTCTCCCTAGACATTATTCTTGTGGAGAGCATGAATGGAAAGACCTAGGGCCTTCTTTGCTAGACACTGCATGCTGCTGTTCATATATGTTATGATGTGATTTTCATTTCTCTTGGGAATTTTTTTGCATTTGAATGGTGAATCTTTACTCGTTAATTAAGTAGCATTTAATAAGCTATATCTGTTGTTTCTCTTGTTGGAAAATTTATACATTGGCCATGGTTGAACTTGTTTAACAATTATTTAGTGTATTTGCAGAAATTAGTTTATGAACAAGCCTTGCGATTAAACATTTTAAACGAGCAATTAACAAATAGAAATTCTTTCTACTTTTCAATAACCTTGATTAGAAATTGAAATTGAAATTCAATTAATGTCCACAAATAATCAAAACAGATCAATGGGTTATCTTTCAACTCTACCCTTCATATGATTGTTAAAGAAGCCAATATTCCAGAGTCATTAGTAGGTAGTCTAGGGACAATTCGAAAGTCTCTCTTACTTTAGAATCAATTAACACTTGGTTCAATCAGGGTATTGTTTATTTTTCATGATTTCCTGTATTGATAACTATTTTCAATGGTTGCTTCATTAATTTGTCGTGTCACATTCATAATTAAGCAATTACACATAGAAATCTCAACAATATAAACAATAAAGCCAATAGGATCATGAAGAGACAACCAAACACAAGACACAAAATTTATCCTGGGAAAACCCTAACTGGGGAAAAATCCAGCAACATTTTCTTAGAGAATTTTTCCAATTCGACAAGAGATACATTCTGATTTCCTAGTCAAAAACAAAGTCAAACTGACCACAAACATACCCAGGTCAAACTGCTCAACCAGAGGCAAATTCAGCCTCCTGCATATTCCTTAGACATTTCAGTCTGCTGCCCAGAAAAATCACAGAAGATTCCCACACGTGCGAACTCAACAATAGTCAAACTTGAGCTACAATAGACTTGGACAGATTTCGGCCTTCATCTCTTCCTTCTTCGCATGGACGAACAAAAGCAGATAAGTTTTCATGATCTGAGTTGGTGTCTAGTGAAGGAGGCCGAATAACCTATTTATAGCACTGTTTTAAAAAACGGCCGAGTCAACATTGACTCGGCCGGGTTGATCCGGGTCATTAGCCTCCACAATGAAACGGTGGGTGAATCGGTTCGGACGGCCGAGTCACGGCTGACTCGGTCGAAACGAACCGTTTCTGTTATGACTCGGCCGAGTCACAAGAAACAGCCAGCGGGATGTT